>CANNZV010003665.1:0-57124 GCA_947561585.1 Caprella mutica
AGTTGTAAATAAAGTGCACAGTGAAGAGTAAAAACAACCACCAATAGTTGTAAATAAAGTGCACAGTAAAGAGTAAAAACAACCACCAATAGTTGTAAATAAAGTGCACAGTGAAGAGTTAAAACAACCACCAATAGTTGTAAATAAAGTGCACAGTGAAGAGTTAAAACAACCACCAATAGTTGTAAATAAAGTGCACAGTGAAGAGTTAAAACAACCACCAATAGTTGTAAATAAAGTGCACAGTGAAGAGTTAAAACAACCACCAATAGTTGTAAATAAAGTGCACAGTGAAGAGTTAAAACAACCACCAATAGTTGTAAATAAAGTGCACAGTGAAGAGTTAAAACAACCACCAATAGTTGTAAATAAAGTGCACAGTGAAGAGTTAAAACAACCACCAATAGTTGTAATAAAGTGCACAGTGAAGAGTTAAAACAACCACCAATAGTTGTAAATAAAGTGCACAGTGAAGAGTTAAAACAACCACCAATAGTTGTAAATAAAGTGCACAGTGAAGAGTAAAAACAACCACCAATAGTTGTAAATAAAGTGCACAGTGAAGAGTAAAAACAACCACCAATAGTTGTAAATAAAGTGCACAGTGAAGAGTTAAAACAACCACCAATAGTTGTAAATAAAGTGCACAGTGAAGAGTTAAAACAACCACCAATAGTTGTAAATAAAGTGCACAGTGAAGAGTAAAAACAACCACCAATAGTTGTAAATAAAGTGCACAGTGAAGAGTAAAAACAACCACCAATAGTTGTAAATAAAGTGCACAGTGAAGGGTTTAAAACAACCACCAATAGTTGTAAATAAAGTGCACAGTGAAGAGTAAAAACAACCACCAATAGTTGTAAATAAAGTGCACAGTGAAGAGTAAAAAACAACCACCAATAGTTGTAAATAAAGTGCACAGTGAAGAGTAAAAACAACCACCAATAGTTGTAAATAAAGTGCACAGTGAAGGGTTAAAACAACCACCAATAGTTGTAAATAAAGTGCACAGTGAAGAGTAAAAACAACCACCAATAGTTGTAAATAAAGTGCACAGTGAAGAGTAAAAACAACCACCAATAGTTGTAAATAAAGTGCACAGTGAAGAGTAAAAACAACCACCAATAGTTGTAAATAAAGTGCACAGTGAAGAGTAAAAACAACCACCAATAGTTGTAAATAAAGTGCACAGTGAAGAGTTAAAACAACCACCAATAGTTGTAAATAAAGTGCACAGTGAAGAGTTAAAATCATTATTTTCTTTTCAAATTATATACCATCAGTTTCTCAAACTAAAGTTTATAGGAATAATAAATTGTGTAATTATATTCATATTTAAATATTAATTATTTATTCCATGCAGAGTATATAATGATATTAAATATAATATAATAATATGAACTTTAATTAAATTATGTGTGGATTCTTCGTCTCGCAGCATAAATTTACACTGTAAATAACGTGTAAATGAACCACTGGTTAGTTATTATCATTTACACTGAAAATAACGTGTAAATGAATCACTGGTAAGTTATTATTATTTACACTGTAAATAACATATAAATTAATTTGAGGTATCAGTAAGTTATACAACATTTTACAGTGCGGGCAAAACTGTTTGCAGTTTCGTACGAAATAATGATCTTAGAATTAATCATCGTGACAAAAATGACATTAATTAACGAAATTGACTCAATAAAAAGAGCCAAAAAGTGTTTATCATTACACACAAATGGTATTTGATAAACCAACAAGTTTATAATACATTATAATTTATATGAACGTAAATGCATCATAAATGTAGATCGTATCATTTATATCTATAGTCTTAATATTTAATCCATTTTCCATTTTGTTTCATCACCTCAACCAATCAATTGTCCGCAATTTATCTCAATTTCTAAAGACGTTATTTAAGAATAAACTTCCAAAAACCTTTGCCAGAGTTCTTGTTTGTTTGGAAATTGGCTTCCATTCGCATAAACCTCTCTCTTGGTGGTGGATCATAGATTAAGTTAGGGGTTAATGTCAGGATTCTGTGGGCGAAAACCTATAAGCTTTTTGCCAGTGATGCCCTGTTCTGTGACCCAACCTTTAGTGTAATGAAAAGCATGACTTGGAGCTTTATCCAGCTGAAAAATGATATTCTTTTTGAATTCATCGGATAAAGAATTCAACCAGGAGAGAAAATTGTCTTGCAGTAATGCACAATAGTTCTTAGAGTTCATTTTGAGACTATCAGGCACAAGAAGAGGTTCAACTAGTTTGTTATCAATAATTCCAGACAACAACATGATGCTGCCACCCTCTTGCTTGTAGCAGCTTCAAACGCAGACGTGGACTTGTCCCCTTCAGGAGCTATGCTCGGTTCCAAGTTAGGGCCGTCCAGAATGACTTTGGTCTTGTGAGTCCAAATTACAGTTCAGAAATCAGTTTTCAAGTATTTTTGCTGCCCATTAGAGCATTTTCTGACCATTTACTTATCTCAGAGGAGGCATACTGTCGGTGCATTTCGATTCGCCAGCTCTTTCTGGATTCGATTTCGGCTTCTTTTAGACACGTGGGTAACTCCATCTTGATCACAAATATTCTTGCAGGTTCCGTGGGGATTCTTTGATAAAGATCTCCAAATTTTCTCAAATTTCTCCTTGTAGTCACCATTGATCGTCTGCTTTCAGGCTTTATCCTGTCCTTCAGCGAGAGTCTTTTGCTCGTACGGCGATCTCCTTTTTGCTAATCTTCTACTGTACTTTTATTATCGTAAGTAGGCTGATAACCTGATTTTCTTAACTTTGTGTTAGCATCTTTCCTTTCGCCATTTTCGCATCACTTTAAACCGCTGCAAGCGCTTTTGACCCACCCTTCATCGTTAATTTTAATGTTAAAGTAGAATGGTTCCCTGGAAGGTGACAGGACAAACACCCCCGTACAAAAAATAAACATGTAAAAAAAAAATCCGCGGTCAAAAAAAAAAAACCGAGCCAAATACAACCCGGAAAAAACCCGGTCAAATACCCCCCGGACAAACACCCCCCAAGCACTGTGATAAATTGCACCAGATTTCTAAACTTCATTACTTCAAACTCTTTTATATATTTTACACTTTCTTTATACTTACATTTTAAAACATGAGAAAATCAACTTATTAAAAAATAAAGTTACAAACTCGTTGCAAATAGCAAATTCTGGCACAGTTCTTACCACACACAGGTAGGTTGGTTGGCGTTTGGCCCGGTATAGAGGTCACAGGCCCGTTATGTGACCCTACTGACGCTGCATGGTGGTGAGATGGTGATCAGTACCTACATGGACAGTGAGGAAACAACATGTGAGAGTATGGGCAGTGTGGGGGAAAGAACAGTTACCGTACACCACTCAATTACCGTACACCACTCAGTTACCGTACACCACTCAGTTACCGTACACCACTCAGTTACCGTACACCATTCAGTTACCGTACACCACTCAGTTACCGTACATACGTGTCAGTTACAAATTACAATAATACTATATAATATATTGTTATTTTTTTTTACATTCGATGACACCAATTACATGTGTTCATACGCATCACATTTTCTATCACATTTCACATTAATTAGGTACCGATAGAGAGTTATTTTCCATCACGTGACGTCATCAATTTGTGAATGCTGGCTGTACATTATAATTTATTACATGCGATTGCAATAATTATTAAGTAACAACATTATGTACATAATTACGTTATGAAAAATAAATTATGTCATTTGATTAGTTCAGTAATTAAATGTACCTAACGTAACTGGTTTTATAATCATTAAAATATCGGCAAAACGCATTTGAATTATTCAAAAAAATCGAATTTCGTAAAATACGAAAACTGCAGGCCGGAGGTTTCCAGAAAATTTTAGCTCATTCTGTTGGATAGTCTCTGAAAATATCCTGGAGAGTATGTCGAATTAATTCCTATGTACCCCATTGTATGTTAATAATTCGAAAACCGGTTTGAATTTTGGAAAATATTTTTAACGAAATAAATTCGATACCACTTTCTAAAAAGTTTAAATTTCAAGTTTCTAGGACTAACCGTTTGTGAGTAAGTAATGTTGCTGTAAGTGACAGACAGATGTAACGTATTATACACTATACAGGCTGCTTCATTTCATATCCTATAAAATTTGACAGCTTGCTTAAAAACACAAAATAAACACTTTCTAAAGGGCCGTACACACGTAGGGTTTTTTAAGTCTTTCCACCAGACTTTTTGCTAAGCTCCTCCTACTTTTTCCACGAGAATATAAGAAAAAACGATATAAATGTTGTTTATTTCAGTTGGTATCCATGATACCTGCAGGTATCTTGGGCATCACAGAGAGAATGAAAAACAGAAGTGTGGACGGGGACAACATGGCGCACTATGGTGATGGCGCAGACAACATGGCACACTATGGTGATGGCGCAGACAATGTGGCGCACTATGGTATCCATGATACCTGCAGGCATCATGGATACCTACTGAAATAAATAATAATTATAAAGTTTCTTCTTATATTCTCGTGGAAAAAAGTCTGGTGGAAAGACTTAAAAAACCTACGTGTGTACGGCCCTTAAGAAAGTGTTTATTTTGGGTTTTTATGCAAGCTGTCAAATTTGTGTTATCCGAAATGAAACACCCTGTACGTGTAATAGATAGGTAATGCATAAATATACTTTTTAGAATATTTTTACATTACTCTACTCATTTGACATCACGACACGGTATATGAGATGTGTTCGGTAACATGGATATAGTGTCAAATTTCCAGGAAAAAGTATATTATATATCTAAATTATCAAAATAGTTTGGACATAAAATTAGTGAAAATGAAGCAGTGTTCACATTTCTCCCGATCCAGCAAACACTCCCTTTTCACGCTGCTCGTGGTGCTCGTGCTCGTGTGTTCGTTCGTGCTGTCACTCTGGAGTAGGGACAACTTTGAGAGCTGGGCTATGACTCCTTCGTCGGACATCTACTCCCAGCACGTGTCTGACATCATGGAGAGACTGAAAAACAGGAGAGGTGTGGACGGGGACAAGATGGCGCACTATAGTGATGGCGAAGAAATGATGGCGCACTATAGTGATGTTGCAGACAATGTGGCGCACTATAGTGATGGCGCAGACAATGTGGCGCACTATAGTGATGGCGCAGACAAGATAGCGCTCTATAGTGATGGCGCAGACAAGATGACGCACTATAATGATGGCGCAGACAAGATATCGCACTATAGTGATGGCGCAGACAAGATAGCGCACTATAGTGATGGCGCAGACAAGATGACGCACTATAATGATGGCGCAGACAAGATATCGCACTATAGTGATGGCGCAGACAAGATAGCGCACTATAGTGATGGCGCAGACAAGATGACGCACTATAATGATGGCGCAGACAAGATGACGCACTATAGTGATGGCGCAGACAAGATGACGCACTATAGTGATGGCGCAGACAAGATGACGCACTATAGTGATGGCGCAGACAAGATGACGCACTATAGTGATGGCGCAGACAAGATAGCGCACTATAGTGATGGCGCAGACAAGATGACGCACTATAGTGATGGCGCAGACAAGATAGCGCACTATAGTGATGGCGCAGACAAGATGACGCACTATAGTGATGGCGCAGACAAGATGACGCACTATAGTGATGGCGCAGACAAGATGACGCACTATAGTGATGGCGCAGACAAGATGACGCACTATAGTGATGGCGCAGACAAGATGACGCACTATAGTGATGGCGCAGACAAGATGACGCACTATAGTGATGGCGCAGACAAGATGACGCACTATAGTGATGGCGCAGACAAGATGACGCACTATAGTGATGGCGCAGACAAGATGACGCACTATAGTGATGGCGCAGACAAGATGACGCACTATAGTGATGGCGCAGACAAGATGACGCACTATAGTGATGGCGCAGACAAGATGACGCACTATAGTGATGGCGCAGACAAGATGACGCACTATAGTGATGGCGCAGACAAGATGACGCACTATAGTGATGGCGCAGCTCTGTTTGGTGTTAAGACAAAGAAAAAAAGTAAAGGAAGAAGACAAAGAAAAATGCAACTCGAAGATAAGAACTACAAAGAAAAAATAAACTTCAATTTCACGCACACTTGGGTAAGTATTCACTAAATTCAATTAACGAATTAATTATTATATTCATTTAATAAAAAATGGTAAATTCCTATTGTACTTACGCACGTACATATAATAGGAATTGTTAACCTAGGTGTGTGTACTTTAGGATTTGTGAGTCCTCGCAGTCGCTGCCTCAGTACTATAGCAGTTGTATCACTGAACATATCCAAAGCTTATTGATTTTATATGAAGATGTAATGTAGTTTGCTGTATCCGCTAGTTTGTTGTACTGCACATTATGATTGTTTAATGACAAGGGTGGGTTCAAGGGGGGGGGGGCGGAATACCCCTCTTCTATCTGTCGCAGTTACAGACGACAAAGAGCGGTTAGTAACTCGTGCCTCACGAAAGTTAACGGGGCACTTCTGTTCGAGTGTGCCCCCCCCCCCCCTCTTTATACATATATCGGATCTTTTCTGTTATATTTTCCATTTATTACTTCAATATTATAACATATGTGTCTGCGTGGTGCCTCCAAAACGGCCTCCTGCCAGGTCATTAAACAATCATAAAGTGTGCAGTACAACAAACTAGCGGATACAACAAACTACATGACTGTAATTTATCTTTAGATTCTTCAAAATGAGAAGAAATTACAAACTTTGTGTTTCTTTAGTAATAGATAGGGAATAAATAACTTCAAGCCCTCATAGCTCAAAAAGTATTAGTTACTACAAAAAACGGCTATGATTTCAAGTTTCCATTTTACGAAAATAAGTTTCAGAGAAAAAAATTATAACTTCAAAGTTTTGCTGGTCCTATATACAAATATTGTAGAGTAGGTACACAATTATTTTAAATACAAAAACAAAGGAAACCCGAATTCAACTGCTCATAACTTTGTAGTAAATCAATTAATATATTCTAATGCTTTAGTTCGTCCTCTAGCAAAGGACGTTAAGTTGTTAATATATTTCTTCTCGCAGCGTTGTGTTGAATAGAGTGGTAAGAAGGTAAGTTGCACAAAACAGTCTTACTTGTAAAAATTATAGGAAATCTTAAAACTATTGTTTTTATTTTGTTACACAATTTTTTATGGTGGAGAAATATTTTCCATTTTTAATTGAAAAATTACCCCTTCAAAATATTATAAAAAGCGTCAAGATATTATAACATTTTAAATCGACAATCGAAGTGGAGTCAGAATGTTGTAAATTGTTTCTTATATATTGAACTGTTATACTATTATGCTATGGTAACTAACTAAAAAATAAAAAGGAGGAGATGCTAAAATTATTATTTATGTTAAAATTTATATTTTTACTAAAATTGTTATTTTGCTAAATTAGTTGATTATGTTAAAATTCCATTTGTTCTACATTTCTTTTATTTCTTAACCGCTTACAAGTTTAGGTGACGTCATACCAAACAATCAGGCGGGCAATGCCCGCAATCACAGATAATATATTTCTTTATTTAAATAGTAACTTTTTTTGATGTAACCCCTTCCCTCCTGAATATGATACATATTAACAATGCACTGGTATGTATGTGTGTCATCAGGAGGTAGAGGGTTAAAGTAAAGTTTAACAAAGAAAAAGATAATTTAGGTGCGAAATAATTTCAATGGAAAATGAATATTTAGGAATAATATGAACAATACTAGGATATTATTTATTATTATTTACAATGGTAGGCAATATAATGTTCTCTTTGACAGTTTTACCCTGTAGAATAAAAAGTAAATTTCTGTGATATTTTTTTATAGTATTTCAATCATATTCATTTAATTTTAAAGTAAGAACAATCACATTTAATAAACTAGTCTAATATTTATCACTAAGTTATTAATTGTAAGGATAGTCGTGGCTGCAACGGTTGTTGCAGGCAGGTACCTACAAGTGAACAAGTCTATCAAAATTATAACACTTTACCTACAGCTATAAAAACTGCCCTCATTATTTAATACAATTTCTTGATATTTTCATGTTTTTATATAATTTTCAATATACAGTATAACTCCTCTATAGTGAACTTATAGTTAATTTAGAGTCCAGAGTAAGGAACTACCTCAAATAGTGAGTAAATTTAATTTAGTCTGCCTTAGAATGGTTTTCTAAAACAGATGGCAAATCAAGGCAGACAAAAGAAAATTTGTTCACTATTCGGGTTAGTTCCTTACTCAGGACTCTACACTCACTATAGAAGAGTCCTACTGAATATAATGTATTACAGTCTCCTTTTTTTCTCATGTCAGGACAATGAAGCGATAGCTGCCGAAGAAGCCATCTTGCAAAGCAGGGCCGCAACAGTCGCCAAAGAATGCCATGAAATGTCAGTCACGGAGCCAGACCTCAAAGATGTGACAAACAGAATGATGTGGAGCGAGGAACACCACTTGGTGTGGTGTCCAATATTCAAAGTAGGAATAACACCACTTGGTGTGGTGTCCAATATTCAAAGTAGGGAAAACACCACTTGGTGTGGTGTCCAATATTCAAAGTAGGAATAACACCACTTGGTGTTGTGTCCAATATTTAAAGTAGGAATAACACCACTTGGTGTGGTGTCCAATATTTAAAGTAGGAATAACACCACTTGGTGTGGTGTCCAATATTCAAAGTAGGGAAAACACCACTTGGTGTGGTGTCCAATATTCAAAGTAGGAATAACACCACTTGGTGTTGTGTCCAATATTTAAAGTAGGAATAACACCACTTGGTGTGGTATCCAATATTTAAAGTAGGAATAACACCACTTGGTGTGGTGTCCAATATTTAAAGTAGGGAAAACACCACTTGGTGTGGTGTCCAATATTTAAAGTAGGAATAACACCACTTGGTGTGGTGTCCAATATTTAAAGTAGGGAAAACACCACTTGGTGTGGTGTCCAATATTTAAAGTAGGAATAACACCACTTGGTGTGGTATCCAATATTTAAAGTAGGAATAACACCACTTGGTGTGGTGTCCAATATTTAAAGTAGGGAAAACACCACTTGGTGTGGTATCCAATAATTAAAGTAGGAATAACACCACTTGGTGTGGTGTCCAATATTTAAAGTAGGAATAACACCACTTGGTGTGGTGTCCAATATTTAAAGTAGGAATAACACCACTTGGTGTGGTGTCCAATATTTAAAGTAGGAATAACACCACTTGGTGTGGTGTCCAATATTTAAAGTAGGAATAACACCACTTGGTGTGGTGTCCAATATTTAAAGTAGGAATAACACCACTTGGTGTGGTGTCCAATATTTAAAGTAGGAATAACACCACTTGGTGTGGTGTCCAATATTTAAAGTAGGAATAACACCACTTGGTGTGGTGTCCAATATTTAAAGTAGGAATAACACCACTTGGTGTGGTGTCCAATATTTAAAGTAGGAATAACACCACTTGGTGTGGTGTCCAATATTTAAAGTAGGAATAACACCACTTGGTGTGGTGTCCAATATCAAAGTAGGAATAACACCACTTGGTGTGGTGTCCAACATACAAAGTAGGGAAAAACACCACTTGGTGTTGTGTCCAATATTCAAAGTAGGAATAACACCACTTGGTGTGGTGTCCAATATTCAAAGTAGGAATAACACCACTTGGTGTGGTGTCCAATATTCAAAGTAGGAATAACACCACTTGGTGTGGTGTCCAATATTTAAAGTAGGAATAACACCACTTGGTGTGGTGTTTTAAAAAAAGCGACCTGAAAAAAGAGGTCGCTATTCGGATCTACTGGTTATAGTACGGACTGAAAATAAGTCAATTGGAGATTTAAACTTGGTAATTTTTTAACATCATTTCAAAGAAACGCTAGTGAAGATAAACAATCTCAGATTCTTATTAAATAAAATTATTACAATATTTATATAACTTACTTATATAAATGTTATAATGTTCGATATAATAAGGTGGGTATAAATGTCGCATAAAGTACTTTCAAAATATGATGAGAAAGTTAATATTTTGTTAATGCGAACTAATATACATAACAATAATAACGTAATATAAAAATATAATTATTTCTTTTGGACATTTTCCTGATTCTTATTTTTGTGTTTGGAAAACAATGAATCCACAATAGAACAAAACATATTACTTGTTACTGCGTCCTCTTGAGTTTTCTGTCAAGACTAACAATTCAGATAACCTTTTTTTTATTTCTATAGACGTGTTGGAAAAGGTAACTAAATAAAATTACTGAAAGTATGAAAAACAAACAATACATTAAATGTTGATTGTAAATTGTACTACCTTCTGAATATAATCAATGTTTGACTATAGATTCTTGGTAGAAAAATGAAATATTGGTTATACTTTATAATTCAAAGAGGTCGTTGTAGGAGCAGCATGGACCTCAGAATGGATAATTTTTGGCCTTTGTAGGTGGAATCCGTTTAAAGATCGTCCGCTGTACGAGTTTTTTCCTGCATTTGTATTTTATAAGAGTCCTGTATGCATGCATCATCGAGGAAGAACACGCTTGAATCACCATAGCGTATTATATTTGGTCTCCTTTAACTTTCAGATCAATGGTTTATTAATTTTAAATATCACTAATTATAAACGAAGAATTGAAATATTTTAATTAATATTATTATTGATATTCTGCAATATTTATAGAGGGGTTAAAAAATTCTTTCTGCCTCCACCACGTGGTTAACAGTTTCTTTCTGCCTCCACCACGTGGTTAACAGTTTCTTTATGCCTCAACCACGTGGTTAACAGTTTCTTTATGCCTCAACCACGTGGTTAACAGTTTCTTTATGCCTCAACCACGTGGTTAACAGTTTCTTTATGCCTCAACCACGTGGTTAACAGTTTCTTTATGCCTCCACCACGTGGTTAACAGTTTCTTTATGCCTCCACCACGTGGTTAACAGTTTCTTTTGTATTCAGGCTGCCTCCACCACGTGGGTTAACAGTTTCCTCCGTATGAAGGACATTCCCCTCACGAAGGGCAACAGACACAAGCAGGCCAGAGAGTTGTATCCAATGCCTCAGGAAGAGAAGGCGAGGGACAACCTCTTGGAGACAGCCATGAAAATCATCATAGTGAGGCACCCGCTGGATAGGATACTATCTGCGTACAGGTAAACTACAGACAGGTGAACAGAACTATAGACAGGTAAATTTAAACACAATAGGCACAGGTAATCAATTGACAGATAAAGATGCGTAAACATGTTGTCGTTTTGATTTAGAACAATAGATGTAGTGTAGAAAATCCATTAACTTATGTCACAATGTCTACCCAATGTTGGCACTATAACCTAAAATGGCGTAATTTCAACTCTAATTCAATGTATTCTACACTGTGCCACCTTTGACGACTGATAGTACTCTGGAGAATTCGAAAAATTTCTCCGTATGAACGCTTCACCGTGTACCTAATTGAATTTTTTTTATACCAGAGACAAGATGCTCCGTAAGCTCTCTGGCAGTGTAGATCCGTACAGACAGCACCAGATAGCCATCTTCAAGCGGTACACTGACCCAGAACTCCCACCTGGCCTGTCTAGAAAAAATATTCAACCTAGAACTCCTATGACGCCTACCTTCAACCAATTCCTCATGAAAGTTAGGGACGATATGAAAATGATGTAAGGATGAGCATTTTTATATGTCTTTTTAATATTTTAATCTAATATAAATCTAATGACGATTAATTTGATATAGGTTTGTCAAAGTTGATTTTGAAAATCAATTGTTTTGAATAGGTTTGTCAAAGATCAATCTGGAAATAAATCTTAGAATGGAAGGAAATATTCACGTATCTTTTTATCACAAAATCGATATAGAATTAACTTCGGCAAGTTATTTGTCTTAAAAAATTAACTTCATTTTATCTACGCAAGATTCATCATCTAAAACCTATTCCAACTCGGTTAAACTAGTTTATAAAATGGTCTCACTAATATATTATTCATTTAATATTTGAATAATCAACATATTTGAAGATTATTTATAGGATAATCTTCTGAAATGAACTAAAACCTATGAATTTGTTTCAGAAAAGTGAAAGGAGCGAAAAAGATAAACCTACACTGGAGACCCTACTACGCAGTCTGCTCTCCCTGTGCTATGAACTACTCTGTGGTTTTGAAGGTAAGGGCCGTACACACATAGGGTTTTTAAAGTCTTTTCACCACACTTTCTGCTAAACTCCTCCTACTTTTTCCACGAGAATATATATAAAAAAACGATATAATTATTATTTATTTCAGTTGGCATCCATGATTCATGCAGGTAGCTATCAATCATGGATACCAACTGAAATAAATAATAATTACATCGTTTTTTCTTATATTCTCGTTGGAAAAGTAGGAGGAGCTTAGGAAAAAGTCTGGTGGAAAGACTTAAAAAACCCTACGTGTGTACGGCCCTTAAGGGACATAGGTAGATGATAGATCCTTTACTCAGATGTCCAACTGATAAAGCTAACTCTCTTAAATCTCTGATTTCCATCTCCCTGACCTAATTTCCAATATTATTTACGCATTTTAATTAATTTGTATTGACTGTAAATGAATGTTCTTCACCGTAAGAGTTCATCATTAGACACGAAGAATTACTTTTCTTCTAATTAGGTTGCTCAAATTAATTTAAACAGATGTATTTATGAATTTATTTTGAAAATAACTTCTAACTTTTTTTTAACATAACTAATGCTGGTGAGATAGATTTAAAATCTATCCCACCAACATAAGAACGGCAAAAACAGCGTTATTGAAAACGACCAACCAAATTATCTAAGTAACTTCATAATTAATAATAATATATATTTTGTACTTCATAATTATTTTATTCTCCAGGGTAAATAAAAGCGAGACATGTCCCACATTTATTCTTCGATTATCATAAACGTGAGACGTAATTAGAGCGGAGTATGCCTGTACACTGTACTACTATTCGCTAAATGTTATTTTTATGTTTCAGGTCGAATCTTTTCCAGCTGATCAGGAGTATCTGATCATCAACAGAAAGTTCAACCCCAATAAAATGATAGAGCAGTCGCACTCTTCCAAGTAAGAAAAGATCAGATTGATTTACCGACTTTTCGAATACCATGAGTGTCCAAGTATTGTGACGCTTCCTTACTTTTGTTGTCTTTTTAACAGCTTCGACAATTTCAATTCGACATCTGAGGCCCGGTTGGCGTACTTCAGTCGAGTGCCTCGGTCTTTACTCTCAGAAATAGTGCAGTTGTACCTACCTGACTTCAAACTCTTTGACTACAGTCCTCTTGTTCACCTCAACCTAACTTTTGCAGATAGGAAATAGTGCAGTTGTACCTACCTGACTTCAAACTCTTAGACTACAGTCCTCTTGTTCACCTCAACCTAACTTTTGAAGATCGAAAATAGTGCAGTTGTACCTACCTGATTTCAAACTCTTAGACTACAGTCCTCTTGTTCACCTCAACCAAACTTTTGCAGATAGGAAATAGTAAAGTTGAACCTATGGATTTCAAACTCTGTGATAGTCCTCATTGTTACCAAATCTGTACCAACGACATCTAGCGGTACAAGTTTATCATAATTTCTCATCGGTTCATTATATTAAGATGCGTAATTTCTAAAATGTGACCAAATAATGTATTTATAGTATCAATGTTATAAAATTAGGTAGAAAAAAGTTTTACTATGCCTTTAACGAACTGATAACTTCAAAGCACTGGGAACCAAAAATGAACTTTTATTCGTTACTGCAGGTTAGGTTCATCATAAATCATAAATTTTTCTTTGTTTTTGTTTCAATCCACATATTTTCATGAATGAAAGACTTTCCCGGTCGTTTATTTCAATTTTAAAGATTAAAATATTGGAAGAGACGCATTTTAAACCTACTTTCATTTACTAGGGGATATATTGTTTGCTTGGGAACCAAGGGCCATTTTGCTGTCATCAAAATGAAATTCAATACAAGGGACTGGAAGAAGTAGTCGGAAAGCTACTTCGTGAATTATTTACCAAGAAATGTGACGAAAGGGATACAAGCACCGGTGACTGCACTTGCAGATGGAAGAGGAAAATGAAGAGGTGATAGTAAATTAAACATACGAGCCTTCTTTACACAAAAATCTAAGACCTTGTAGTTGAAGAGCATAACCCTAGCGCTATCCTCTAAATTTTCAAGTCTAAAACTGCAAGTAGAGTTACAAAAATAATAAACATCCTAAAAATGAAAAAAAATATCATAATCCAATACTCCAAATTACAACAGTTTCGCTGCCAATAAAATGAATGAGTTAATCAAAGACCATAGTCAGTTGTAGGTTTAATTTAGTAAGGATGGACAAGTGCGGATAGTATCTCTATATATGGTGACTAATTGAGAAGCTTGTAATAAATGTAATGTACCTAGAACGGTAGCAATGATTGGTAAAATGTGTACATTATATTACCTACTTTGAACAGCAAATTGCCACGTTTTGCAAACTGGCATAGGATGGGCAGCTAAGTATTTAATGAGTAGATATATCTTTGCAAAAAAGATAAATATCAAGCTATACTAGTTATTAAAAAACACAAACATCATAGCAAGGTGAAAAGTTATTAAAATTATACGATATCAGCAGCACTAAACTGCCAGACGTATTAGTTTAGATATATTATTTGAGGATGGTAGTGGTTACATTATCCATCCAGCAAATTTCAAACAATCCATCATGCAAGATTGTAAGAATAACATGTTTATAACACGCCCAAGCAAGTTCTCCACACGTTAAAACAAGATCTTCTCAAGCTAAAACATGTTTCTAACACGTTTAAAATATATAAAAGCTGTTTTACACGCTCAAACATGTTTTAGCATGCATTGTTTCTAATTATGAACAAGCTAGTAGAAAGTATTTAGGTTATTTGCAATATTATAATAAATAGGTAGCCCTGACTTCAAATGACTAGAAAATAAAAAATACCTTGATGATAGAAAAAAATACCTAGGTACGAGAAAATAATCACCTAGGCTAGCTATTATAATATAAGTACCTAGGTACAAGAAAATAAATACCTAGGTACAAGAAAATAAATACCTAGGTACTGTGAACATTAAAACACGAGAAATATATATTTACAGGGGAATGACTTGATGGGACACACTTGAAAATGAGGAAAATGAAGAGTATTATGAGTGAGAGGAGATTGTGACGTCATACACTCTAATAACTTATGATTATCATGAGAAATTCCAAAGGCAGATCAATAGTTGAGAAAAAAACCTTATGAGTTAAAGATATAACTAGTTATGTTGAATAAAAGAAATTTAATAAGAATTTAAAGGCGAATATATGGGAACATCACAGTACTCGGGAAGTTGGTCATAGGTAGCCAATCTAACATAGGGTGAATTACGAATTATCGGTCAGTTTCATATCATATCGGTCAGTTTCAATATTACAATTGTTATTTTAGTTGGTATCCATGATACCTGCAGGTATTATGGATACCAACTAATATAACAATTGTAATATAGTTTTTTCGTTTATGACCGAAGTTATGAAACTGACCGATAATTCGTAATTTACCCTTTGTCAGATTGGTTACCTATGTTCACACCCAGTTCCAGAGTACTGCTTGTGTCAGAGTAAACAGTTATCTTAGCGATAATATTTAAAATATCTAAAACATTCCATACTACCAATAACATTTTAAATAATAACAATACTAACTTTCTTTGTTATTTAATAACTACCTTAAAGCATTAAAACAAACTACAGAAATTAACAACAGTGAACTAAGACTATAGAGGTAAAAATGTAAAAAAAACTAGCAAATATGTCTTTGATTGAGGAATGCTACGGGGAAAAAGTCAGTTAGAATATTACTCCATTAGTTCGTTAAAGGATATTATCTTTATTTTATGTGTTTAAAAGTTGTCCCTATCCACTACGAGGTGATCCAAAGAGAAGAAGCAGGGACAGTGAAAGTACGATACATGCACTAGGTCGACTACTCGACTACAACAAGTAACCGTGTCGACCCAGAGTATGGATGGCAAGAATAGACATCCATGGATAAGAGACCTACACAGTCAGTCTGCTTACTGATGGATAAGAGACCTACACAGTCAGTCTGCTTACTGATGGATAAGAGACCTACACAGTCAGTCTGCTTACCCATGGATAAGAGACCTACACAGTCAGTCTGCTTACTGATGGATAAGAGACCTACACAGTCAGTCTGCTTACCCATGGATAAGAGACCTACACAGTCAGTCTGCTTACTGATGGATAAGAGACCTACACAGTCAGTCTGCTTACCCATGGATAAGAGACCTACACAGTCAGTCTGCTTACTGATGGATAAGAGACCTACATAGTCAGTCTGCTTACCCATGGATAAGAGACCTACATAGTCAGTCTGCTTACCCATGGATAAGAGACCTACACAGTCAGTCTGCTTACTCATGGATAAGAGACCTACACAGTCAGTCTGCTTACTCATGGATATAGCAAGGAGAAGGAAGAAGTTGAGGAAAGATACAAAGAAAGCTGAAAAGAAAAAAATCCTAAAGCTACATTATAAAAACAAGAATGCCTACTAGAGGTAGTCTCAGGACAATGAGCAGGGATCGAAGTTAAATCATAGTTATATATTAGTAAGAAAATATTAGTAACATTGTCCCTATAAAATAGCAATTAAATAAAACTATAAATCACCTGAAGAAATATAGGCTAAAACAGGAAACTCTTATAGGATCAACAAACTTTTCCTCATTTAAAAATGATAGCGAATAGATAACCTACGTCAGGTTGTAAATACATTCTAAATTTCTAATAGCTATTAATAAGAAAAATATGTATTATGTGTAAAGTATAGTATCTCCTGTATATTTCTTCGTATCTCCTGTACATTAAAAACAAAGAGGTATGTCAACCTTATCAGAACAGTAGTAATTAGGTAAAAAAAGAACTGTAAATGTAATGTATTTACTGGCCAGTACTTGTCTGGATGTTAATTTGCTGGTCAGTACTTGTATGTTCCTTTCTCTTCAGGCTGTTCATTTGCCAGGCCAGTCAGGCCAGTAGTTGATAGGGTACCTGTGCGTGGTCCCCTCAAACAGTCTATCTAGCCAGTTACTGAGGCCCTCTAGCAACTGCTCTTCAAACAGAACTGACGAGTGGTAGTTAAGCAGTGGCTTCTGAAAGAAAAACACAATGTTAAGACACGCACAGTACTCGCAAAGTGGGTGTTACTATAGCTGAATATTGGTAAGCGACCACTCTTCGGGTACTGTGAGTGTCAAGTACACTCCTTTAACAGATCAACTAAACACATTTGATGGAGTTGAACATTGCATCTTAGACACCATGCAGTATCTTAGATACCATGCAGTATCTTAGATACCATGCAGTATCTTAGATACCATGCAGTATCTTAGATACCCTACAGTATCTTAGATACCATGCAGTATCTTAGATACCATGCAGTATCTTAGATGCCATACAGTATCTTTGATAGCTACTAGAACTTGAATTAACAGTGACAAGTTTTCTGGTAGCTGCTAGGTGCAGACTGTACCCCCTAGTTCTATTTCTACTCCTAGTTCTAGTTCTACCCCTAGTTACAGTTCTACCCCTAGTTACAGTTGTAACCCCTAGTTCTAGTTGTACCCTAGTTCCGACTCACATCAGTGCCAATAGCATCTGCTTTGCTGTCACCACACTCTATGTCACTGGTAGAGGTGTCTGTGTCACTGTCGGTGCTGGTGAGACTCTTCTGCAAGAGAGGTAGGTACACTTTACAAAGGGAAAATAATGTCTAAATTACTATTATAAAGTATAGAGTTAGAAAATAGAGAACTGATAGCTAACTTATACAGTTTATTCTCGAAATTTTGCTATAGATCAGTAAATAGTGATCATCTTTTAAATTACACATAGAAGGGTGAAAATGAATCAATATTTGACAACAAAATATGGGAGTTAATTGATATATGGTGTGAATTCAGCATCTTAGGTTAATGAATCATAGATTAGGTCGGGATCTATGATTTTGAGAGCATATTGTCACAACCCTGGTTATTAGCTATAGCTATCAACCAATGCCGTCATTTGACACATTAAAGTGTTACTTTAACACACACTCCCTACAAAGTGTGTTAGTTTAACACACTACAGCAAACCCTCCTAGTAGACCAAGATATTTTTGAAACTGTACTGGAAAAACATCGTACTTCACAAAACACTATTTTTGTCACCTGACAGCTATTCTAGTGTAAATATTACAAGGAGTAGCTAATAATTACAATGCTATTTTTAAGAGAAATCTCTCATTCAAATAGCTAGCTACTGCATTATATTTATTTATGCTGTTTTTACGATAAAACATAAGGCAGAATCGGTTTTAGATTTAAAGGTAGAGTCTGTGCTAAAAAAGTTGATCTGAAAAAATACAGAAAAGTAGATACAGTGAAGACTATCATACTTTCATAAAATGATGCATGAATTGAAAAAAAAACTATATAATTATTATAATTAAAAGGAATAAAATTCGTAATTTTTTCTAAATGTGTTTCACTTCAAAATGTTACATTATTCACCATTTAATTATTAATAAACAAATAGAGCTATCGAAATATTAAAGGCAGCGCTTAACTTTTAGAGAAAACGGAGTTGGTCTAGTAGGAAACTGCAGCAGTGAGTTACTAACTAGACCAAACAAACTTGGTCTACTCAAGGGCCGTACACACGTAGGGATTTTTAAGTCTTTCCACCAAACTTTTTGCTAAGCTCCTCCTACTTTTTCAACGAGACTTTTGAATCATATAAGAAAATAAATATAATTAATTGCTTTAGTTGGTATCCATGATACCTGCGTGCTTAGCAAAAAGTCTGGTGGAAAGACATAAAAAACCATACGTGTGTACGGCCCTTAAGAGGTTTTGCTGTAATTAGTTCCACTCACTCTCAGCCTGACACCATCTGCCCCGAAACTAAAAGGTATTTCTCCATCCTGTCAAAAGTAAAAGAAAGAACACAACTAAATAAAAATAAAAGTGAATAAAACATAGCATGTAACTTCTACTCTCTAACAATTTACACTAAGTGCAATGAGTAAAAAAAAAAATATCTAATTTTAAATACTTGGACATTAAATTATCGATGAGAATTAAACCTATGATAGATCTAAAGACTTACAGTCTACCACTACAGCAGACTTGCAGTCTACAACTGCAGCAGACTTACAGTCTACCACTACAGCAGACTTACAGTCTACAACTGCAGCAGACTTACAGTCTACCACTACAGCAGACTTACAGTCTACCACTACAGCAGACTTACAGTCTACCACTACAGCAGACTTACAGTCTACAACTGCAGCAGACTTACAGTCTACCACTACAGCAGACTTGCAGTCTACAACTGCAGCAGACTTACAGTCTACCACTACAGCAGACTTACAGTCTACAACTGCAGCAGACTTACAGTCTACCACTACAGCAGACTTACAGTCTACCACTACAGCAGACTTACAGTCTACCACTACAGCAGACTTACAGTCTACAACTGCAGCAGACTTACAGTCTACCACTACAGCAGACTTGCAGTCTACCACTGCAGCAGACTTACAGTCTACCACTACAGCAGACTTACAGTCTACCACTACAGCAGACTTACAGTCTACCACTACAGCAGACTTACAGTCTACCACTACAGCAGACTTACAGTCTACCACTACAGCAGACTTACAGTCTACCACTACAGCAGACTTACAGTCTACCACTACAGCAGACTTACAGTCTACCACTACAGCAGACTTACAGTCTACCACTACAGCAGACTTACAGTCTACCACTACAGCAGACTTACAGTCTACCACTACAGCAGACTTACAGTCTACCACTACAGCAGACTTACAGTCTACAACTGCAGCAGACTTACAGTCTACCACTACAGCAGACTTACAGTCTACAACTGCAGCAGACTTACAGTCTACCACTACAGCAGACTTACAGTCTACCACTACAGCAGACTTACAGTCTACAACTGCAGCAGACTTACAGTCTACCACTACAGCAGACTTACAGTCTACCACTGCAGCAAACTTACAGTCTACAACTGCAGCAGACTTGCAGTCTACCACTGCAGCAGACTTACAGTCTACCACTACAGCAGACTTACAGTCTACCACTACAGCAGACTTACAGTCTACCACTACAGCAGACTTACAGTCTACCACTACAGCAGACTTACAGTCTACCACTACAGCAGACTTACAGTCTACCACTGCAGCAGACTTACAGTCTACCACTACAGCAGACTTACAGTCTACCACTACAGCAGACTTACAGTCTACCACTGCAGCAGACTTACAGTCTACCACTACAGCAGACTTACAGTCTACCACTACAGCAGACTTACAGTCTACCACTACAGCAGACTTACAGTCTACCACTACAGCAGACTTACAGTCTACCACTACAGCAGACTTACAGTCTACCACTACAGCAGACTTACAGTCTACCACTACAGCAGACTTACAGTCTACCACTACAGCAGACTTACAGTCTACCACTACAGCAGACTTACAGTCTACCACTACAGCAGACTTACAGTCTACCACTACAGCAGACTTACAGTCTACCACTGCAGCAGACTTACAGTCTACAACTGCAGCAGACTTACAGTCTACCACTACAGCAGACTTACAGTCTACCACTACAGCAGACTTACAGTCTACCACTACAGCAGACTTACAGTCTACCACTACAGCAGACTTACAGTCTACCACTACAGCAGACTTACAGTCTACCACTACAGCAGACTTACAGTCTACCACTACAGCAGACTTACAGTCTACCACTACAGCAGACTTACAGTCTACCACTACAGCAGACTTACAGTCTACCACTACAGCAGACTTACAGTCTACCACTACAGCAGACTTACAGTCTACCACTACAGCAGACTTACAGTCTACCACTACAGCAGACTTACAGTCTACCACTACAGCAGACTTACAGTCTACCACTACAGCAGACTTACAGTCTACCACTACAGACTGAATTGGAATATTTGTATTAAATTAACAGTTTCAAAATTAAACTATTTTTCAAAGAGTTCATTAATTACAGACTATCTAATTAAATATTAGTAGCTAGGGTAGGAAATAGGATTTGGTGTTTCTGATCTAAAGGAAATAAAGGACAAGGGACTTGGAGAAGCTGTCAGAAAGAAATATCTAATAAATTAGTAAAAAATATTTTCTCATTTAAAAAATAGCAAATTAGTATATAAATAATTAAAGATTACTAAACAAAAATAGAAATTGTGAATGAAAAAATAGAAATTGTGAATAAAAAATTCATTGAAATATTCAACTATTCTCACCTTGCGTCTGTCTTCAGGGTGTTTGGCGTGGAAGAGGCAGTAGTACTTACGGTGACCGTTAAGAGCAACGACAGTACCTGTAGAACAGACGGTTAGGGGTAAGTTACGAGTTGTCAAACTGCTACACATAATGGATCCTTTTATAGGTCATACAAAGAATATTTCAGTAGAGTACCAAGTTATTGGAGGGTTCCAAATTATAGATCACAGTTTTAGTTGATCGAAAATATGGAACAGTCATATAACCCGGAACATTTTTTTCATACAATGAATATAGCTAGGGTAAATTACAAATTATCGGTCAGTTTCACATCTTCGGTCACACAAGGAAAAACAGAATTATAATTGTAATTTTATTTTAAATATACCATGTATACCAATTGAAATAAAAATAATATTACAATTATAATATAGTTTCTTCTTGCATGACCGAAGATGTGAAACTGACCGATAATTCGTAATTTACCCAACCCTAAAGTTTGAGTTGCTTATTTTGCTCACCAATAGCGTTCTTGGGGTTGATGTTCAGTTCTCTGGGTTGACTGAGTCCCAGCAGGAGGATACGTTTGTACCACTCCATGGCAGACTGACGCTCTATGTTCAGGAAACCGAACATCAGGGTCTTGTTCCTGGGAAAGGAAGGCAGGATTAACAGGAGAAAAGATGATCACTGAAAGTCAATTTTGAAGAAAATATATCAAATTTCCTAAATCTGTAAATAAACTGAATGGCTTCTGTGTCACTTTCAGTTAATCCAATTTTAGTTGTTGTTGTTGTTGTTTAGGTGAAATGATGTCAAGAATATTGATAAAAACACTCATGACCTAGGTATAGAGCTGCACTTCGTAGTATTGGTTAGAAACAGTTAAATTAAAAAGTAGTTATTAGCTATATAAAATATAAAATTACATATTATAAAATATCTACACTATAATTCTTTGAATTGTTTTGGTAAATAATGTATTTACTGCACCATTCCCGTACACACTATCAAACACATCGTCAAACTGTATAGCTAACAAATGTTCAACTTCAGAGTTGTTCCTATACACTAAAATGGAGAGTTTGGTTAGCATGTTGGAATTGTTTGTCAAACAGTCAAAGTTATTATTGCACAGTTTGATATGAAGAATAGAATTTATAAATGATTAGTCAAACAGTTTGACAGTGTGTACGGGGCATTAGACAAACAGTTTGACAGTGTGTACGGGGCATTAGGCAAACAGTTTGACAGTGTGTACGGGGCATTAGACAAACAGTTTGACAGTGTGTACGGGGCATTAGACAAACAGTTTGACAGTGTGTATGGAGCATTAGACAAACAGTTTGACAGTGTGTACGGGGCATTAGACAAACAGTTTGACAGTGTGTACGGGGCATTAGACAAACAGTTTGACAGTGTGTACGGGGCATTAGACAAACAGTTTGACAGTGTGTACGGGGCATTAGACAAACAGTTTGACAGTGTGTACGGGGCATTAGACAAACAGTTTGACAGTGTGTACGGGGCATTAGACAAACAGTTTGACAGTGTGTACGGGGCATTAGACAAACAGTTTGACAGTGTGTACGGGGCATTAGACAAACAGTTTGACAGTGTGTACGGGGCATTAGACAAACAGTTTGACAGTGTGTACGGGGCATTAGACAAACAGTTTGACAGTGTGTACGGCGCATTAGACAAACAGTGTGTAGCTACATTAGTTCTTTACCTTCGATAGGGCCAGCAGCACTTGTAGAACTTTGTGATTAGTTTAGGTTTGCTCTTGGAGTTGCAGAGTAGAACTATGGTTCTGCAGCCTGGTTTCAGCAGTCTCACCATACCGTTATAACTCTCACCCCGCAACTCGTGGATGGAGAGTTGCGGTGTTCGGGAGGCGGAGGAGGAGAGGGGGTTGAGATCTATGCCCTGGGAGAGGAGGTACTCCTCTTCCTTCTTACTGTGAGGAGAAAAGAGGAGGTGGTTACCTAGTGAAAGATAGACCTGAATGGAGTTAATGAAAAGAACACCTGAGAGAAACACTTAATATACCTTTAAAAGCTACCTAACGATAGACAGACACTATCTAGCTAGCTACACTCACACCTCTCTCTCTATACCTAGCTACACTCACACCTGTACATTCCTACTACACTTACACCTTATAGTGCATGAGGAATCCCACTGCCACTATCACACTGATGGTTGCTAGCATGGACATCACCATGTAGACATCGTCAGTAGAGACAGTCTGCCAGACACTCTCCTGCCAGTGACTCAGTCGGGTGATGATGCGCCACAGTATGCCATTGGCATGCTCGTCAAACAGGTCCTGGAGAGGGGGGGGGGGGGGGAGAGAGAGAGAGAGTTAGTGAGAGTATGCCATTGGTATTATTGATAGGAAGAAACAGATAGCTTCAGCTGGAGCTGTACCAATACCATAATTATTATCGATACAAGTTCCGATACTTGGTATTGGTAATCTACCGATACCAAAAATGACTGATATAACAAGTACTGGTACCGATAGCATTGGTACAGCTGTAGCTATTGTGAAAGATCTACTAGGACAATATTAGCTTTTTATCGTCATTATGATTTTATTTAGTTAATAAAACTGAGGATGAAAACTGGTATACTGAACCAACCACAAAGGGTAGCTATGTATTAATTTAACTACACTAGTAAAATAGCGGCATTTCAAGGATTAAGAAAGAAGCTATTTTTTAGTTTATCATAGTTATTATCAAGTTCACTGAGAGGGTTAGTAAGTAATTAGTAGCTACAATGGATTACAAGAAAGATGATTTGATGGACAAATCGTAAGATTAGATGAAATGGAGGCCTAAGCAGTGAAAAAATAATAGATAGGGTGTAACATCTGCTTGAACCAACGGCCCATAGCAAGTAGCTACCTAATGGGGGATTAAATCAAAAACTAATAGAAGGTTATTTTATGTTGAAAATATTAGTATAATATATTTGATGGCGGGATAACAAAGTGCAGTAGAACTCCTCTATAGTGAATGAGTTAGGATGTACCTACCTCGTATAGTGAACAAATTTTCTTTAGTCCGCAATGAAAACCAGTCTAAATAAAATAATTTTAGAAAACTGATATCTGTTTTATGGTAGACTAAAGATAATTTGTTCAGTATAGAGGGTACACCCTGACTCCTTCACTATAGAGGAGTCACTGTAGTCATTTCGTACCTGTACTTCAGTCTCGTAAGGGAGGGGCAGGTCGTTGTTGAGGAGCTTGTTGACAGTGTTAGTGAGGGCATCTGAAGAGGAGTTGTACTTGCTCCTCCTTAGCTTGGTGCCTCCTCCCTCCTCCCCCTCTTCATCAGCTCCAAAGGACTCCTCCACCCATGTGAACTTTATGCGCCTCTGGTCAGTGCGCCAGAGAATCACAAGGTGCTTGTGTATCTCACTCAGAGACATGGAACCTGGGGGAAATAAATTAAAAGGCAAATTCAAAGAAAGTCTAAAGAGGCTGCAACTGTTATTACTAGGGTAAGTTACGAGACATCAAACGGTTCCACATTTTCGATCATGTAAGAATTTTATTCATAGCTAGTAGCTACAGTAGTAGTTGTTGAATCTATTTAATATTCAAATCAAAGTACGTATTATGAATACCTACATACCTATATAGCTAATACTGATTTAACAAAAAATCAATTTTTTTATCTTTCAGAAACCAAAATATAGACTAGATGGCAGGCATTCTGAGTGCCTGTTCATTTTTAGCTGCTCTGTAAGAACCAGACAGCAGAATTAATTTGATTTGATTGCTTCAAGATAGACAGAACACCGTAGCATAGATACATTCAAAAATTCACCAGTGTCTTAGTGTTAACACTGGGGTCCGTAAAGTACACATGGGATATAGTTTGAAAATTAGGTGTCCTTAAAATTTTCTAATTATTAATATTATTAGACCCGTAGCCTTGCTACTGCCTACAATGAGTAGTTTTTCTTTTTTATATGCATTTCCTAATAAAAGTGTGACACTCGATCGGATGATAGCTAATAGTGATTTCTTTTTAATTGGTTCGTATACATGATACATGCAACAATCCTGGATATGAATAAAAATAAAATAATAATCATCCCCTGGGTTCCTCCCCCCCCCCTCACTCACCCCCCACCAGAGCGTTGACAAAGTGTGTCTGTTTCTCCTGGAAGATGTAGGCGTAGTTGACCTGGTGGTTGTGGTTCACACCCTCATGGTGCTCATTGCGCTTGGCAGGCTTGTGGATGGAGACATACTCCCTGAGAGCGGTGCGGACCTGATGGGGAGAAATATTGGACACTTTAGGGACACTGAATACTGCCACGAGATGAAATCCTATATCAAGTTTAGAAAATCATCATTTTTTTTAATATGATTCAAAATGTTCAGAATTAATTTTATTCTGATAAAAATAATTGGTTATCACTCTCTCACTCACCTCATCACTCTCTCACTCACCTCACCACTCTCTCACTCACCTCATCACTCTCTCACTCACCTCACCACTCTCTCACTCACCTCACCACTCTCTCACTCACCTCATCACTCTCACACTCACCTCACCACTCTCTCACTCACCTCACCACTCTCTCACTCACCTCATCACTCTCTCACTCACCTCACCACTCTCTCACTCACCTCACCACTCTCTCACTCACCTCATCACTCTCTCACTCACCTCATCATCCCTAGCTGTGTTCTCAGTGAAAAGTACGGCACAGAAGTGTTTGTGTCCTCGAGATGGAGACACGGGACACAAACCATCAAACACTGACTGTAGGGACAAAAAAGACACTTAGTTATTGATGAACAAACGCTCAATGATTACCTTCGTAAAATTGCAGAAGGTTATGTTATAACTAGCAATATACATTTATTTATTTCCAAAATATAATGATAATAGTTAAAATAAATACTATGCTACCTAAAATAGTAGTCAATGTTTACCTGAGATGACAGTCTGGGCAGCAGAAGGTACTGGTGACTCTGTATGATGTCTCTCATAGTAGCGTACGGCAAGTCGCCCATAGCCACTGTAGCGATGGGGTTGGAGGGGTCCTCATTGAATATCAGCAGTGTGTCTACCTTGTTAGACACACTGTAGCGGAAAACAACGTCCTCTGTTGACTGATGACCTATTTCGCAATAGCTGAAAGTAATTCGATAAATACCTTGAAATATGTACCGTAAAAGTCTTCCTCTACAGTTGATTCTTTATCCTGTTAAATTTTTTTTAACTCTAATTCTATTGAATGTTGAATCGTATACTTTATAATATATTAGATTGTTTAACACTTTCCCTCTATACTGCATCTCCAGTAGCCATGTAATAGTATTTTAACATGCTAAGCATGGAACATGACGGAAATTTCCGCTCTGGGCCACGATCGAGATAGTGTATATTTTTAAAGTGAGGTGTTTACCCAATAGTCACAGTATTAACATTATAGTTTGTTTACCCAATAGTCACAGTGTTAACATTATAGTTTGTTTACCCAATAGCCACAGTGTTAACATTATAGTTTGTTTACCCAATAGCTGCTCTGTCCCTGAACTCCCAGGCCACAGTCAGGTACCTCAGGCGAATGATGTCCAAACGACCAAATATGAGAACACGAACCTGGTGAGGAAGAACGAGTTGGTTAATCATTATTTTGTTCCGAGATTACTTTGGATACCAAAAAACAGGAATGGACAACTGAATGAATTAATCAATACAATGAAGAGGAAAAAAACTCAATTCTGAAGACCAAAAGATCATCAGTAGCTATCTATAAAAGTAACAAAGTGTTGTTACCAGTGAAATTAACTGAAAGAATCTGTTGATGGCAGTTGTCATTTATTAGAAATTTTAAGTAAGTAGCAAAAATATTGTAATTGGTATAAATTTTTCAAAATTTAAAGAGTGCATTTTACTATTTTTAGTAATTAGTATCAATATTTTTGAACATTTAAAAACTGGTAAATTTATTGGTTGAAGTTGAATTGATTGAAAAAAATTATTTCCACTAAAAGGAAATGCCTTTTTTCAGAATTCAATCTTTTGAATTGCATATGATTTGAAAGTTCAAAAACAATAATAAAAAAAAAAATTCAACATTATAGTTTAATTAACCTCTAGAAAAAAAGGTCAATTATTTGTAGCTACAGACTGTATATTTATTTAAAGTTGCTGTGTGTCATCGACATATAGTAATGATATAAAGTATCACGTATCATTAGGGTTGTGACAATATACTTTTTAAATCATATATATTAAAGGGGCAGTTCAGTTAAAATCAAACTATCGCCAAATTGGTCCTAAATCGATTTGGTATATTTATTTATGTAACATTAGAATATTCGTTGATTTTAGAAATGTTTATATAAAAAGTATATTGTAAATTATTGGCGCCATCTGTAGACTGCGGTGGACCGCGTAACTAATCATTGTAGTACGTAAACAAAATGATAACCAGTCACAGACTTGAATCGGTTATTAACTTATGAAAATGGTGAAAAGAATTATTTGTGAAATTGAAAACTGTCCTTCGAGTCAATTGGATTTAGTTTTGAAAAGAAAACCATCTCTTCATAAATTACCTGTTAATGCTGTTGATAGAAAAATTGTTCACATGTTATCAGCTGTAAAATGCAAACAAATAGTACAGAGTGGTGGCGCCATCTGTAGGAGGACGCAGGAACTAAATCGAATTTATAAAATAGGTTATATATCGCTTATTATATTTTTTTCAACCGTTTAATTCTACAAGAATGCTTTATTCTTACTAAGTGATCGTTCAACATTAATATTATGAAAACAAAAATTGACTGAACTGCCCCTTTAAGATCACCATAACACGAAATGAAATGGTATCGAATACTATATACCGCTGGTGTAGAACCATTCAATACTCTTTCATTCTCTCCTATGATATTTTCAGGACCTATCATTTAAAAAGCATATTGTCATAACCCAGAATATCACCAAGCTGAGCACTAAATGGCGGAATAATTTCTCACTCTATTGTCCATCCAGCCGCCCAAGAACTCCTCCACATTAGAACTGTCAATCCTCTGCACTAGCTTGGGAGAGAACTTTCCCCTGATGAAATCTGTCAGGTAACAGTAAGGGTGAATATTATATATATATATGTTTGGAATTAAAGAGTCACTTTCGCTGAATAAGAATATACTAATTTCAAATAGAGCTAAAAATTAGTAAGAAACACACTCGGGAAAAATTTAGATAAATAGCTATAGCAATCCTTAAATATTTTTTTATGACCATTTTTTTCATCAATTACATTGAATAAATGTAGCTAATTGAAATAAGAGTTAGGTTGGTTTAATATACTCCGAATAGACACATCAGAACTTAATGGTTATAATTAAATGATTAATAATTTTACACTACGTTTTATATATTGCCCATTTTAGGATTTCACATTGCTATTTTATTCATTTTACTAGGTAGCTACATAGTTCCATATAAGACTTTAAATTGTATCTTCAGAAGAGGGTAGCAGGGAATCCTGTAACAAATAACCAGAGAAGAGTTGTAGCTGTCTTACCGTTGTGTCTACAGTTATGTTTGTTTGAAAAGATTCAAACTCAACGGGAAATCCATAATATTAGAGGTTATTTAAACTCTTCGTTGAAGGTTTTTTTTCAGATATCAAGCTTTCGAATAGAAAGATTTCTATTCATCATCAGGAGAAGGGTGGAAAAACCTGGACCTGACAATGAATTTTATGACCAATGGTTGTATGTTGGATACCGTCTTTCTATTTAAGCTATAGCTATATCCTAAAGTTTATTACTATTAATTAACAATCTTTTTAGTATTGAGATATGAGACAAAAAAATTTAGAAAATTTGTTACTAACTTAGCTATTGCTTACTACATTAATTCTCTAGAAAATTTTTTACTTTCTATATATCTGTTACAAAATCAAGTGTGTTTAATCTCCTTGTTTCTATGTATGTTCTTTATTCATATGTATCTTCTCTATTCCTATACATCATTTGTTGCTATACGTGTGTCCTCTTGATCCATATGTGTGTGTCAATTTTGATCTTAAGTGTGTCTTGTTGATCTTATGTGTGTCCTATTGATCCTAAGTGTGTCATATTGATCCTAAGTGTGTCCTATTGATCCTAAGTGTGTCCTATTGATCCTAAGTGTGTCCTATTGATCCTAAGTGTGTGTCCTATTGATCCTAAGTGTGTGTCCTATTGGTCCTAAGTGTGAAATGTTGATACTATGGGTGTCCTGATGATCCTAAGTGTGTCCTCATGATCCTAAGGATGTCCTGTTGATACTATGGGTGTCCTTTTAAGAGGACACACATATTTAAGAAGAGGTAAGAGGACACACATATGGATTAAAAAGGACACACATATAGATCAAAAGGACACACGTATAGCAACAAATGATGTATAGGAATAGAGAAGATACATATGAATAAAGAACATACATAGAAACAAGGAGATAAAACACACTTGATTTTGTAACAGATATATAGAAAGTAAAAAATATTCTAGAGAATTAATGTAGTAAGCAATAGCTAAGTTAGTAACAAATTTTCTAATTTTTTTTGTCTCATATCTCAATACTAAAAAGATTGTTAATTAATAGTAATAAACTTTAGGATATAGCTATAGCTGAAATAGAAAGACGGTATCCAACATACAACTATTGGTCATAAAATTCATTGTCAGGTCCTGGTTTTTCCACCCTTCTCCTGATGATGAATAGAAATCTTTCTATTCGAAAGCTTGATATCTGAAAAAAACCTTCAACGCAGAGTTTAAATAACCTCTATAATTATGTTTGTGTTACATGCTTACAGTTTTGCTACAGTTGCAGTAAGACTGTAAGAGTAATGTTGTGTTACCTAGTGAAGAGGTGATGGAGAGAGAAGGTTCTACGTAGTGGTAAGGGTGTCCATCCAGCAGCATCACCAGGTACGGAACAGTCTTCACTCCAATCTTACGAGCTAACTCTGCTTCCTGACTTGCATGCACCTAAAGAGAGAGAACATTAACTGCATTGCAAGGGGTGAACACTATGTGCAACAAAGGCAGAGTCTCAATTGAACACACTTTTTAAGGTGAATACAGTAATGCAGGTATCCATGATACCTGCAGGTATCATGGATACCAATTCAAATAAAATTATATAATAATTATTAGAGGTCCTCTCCACTCTAAATTAAAAAAAATCTGGAATTTCTTTAAATATGTAGAGCTAAGGTTATATAACATATAACAGTAAGCAGAATTTATATTGATCAAGTATTCTGTTCACAATTAATTATATAAGAAATATTCACATTTCGCTTTTTTTCATTCTGAGATTCATAAGATAAAGGCCCCATAATTGAGTAGGTATGTTCGTTCGTACATACCTATTCAAATGCAGTGTTTTCGAATGAACGGTTCTCTAGATAGGAAAAATGTTATGCTATATGAAAACTATTAGTAAGAAATACTTAACTAGGTACTTGGATTCTTTATATGGATCCACTATCTTGGAATCAGCTTTGTTATTGTTTTGATTTTGTCAGATCTAGTTAGCCTATCTCAGATGGAGGCTGTTTCTTTGCTTGAAATTCAGAGGGTAGAAGAAAGATCGGAAACAAATCTTAAATTAGCTACATATTATAATAAATTTATGGAACCAAATTTGAAATGGTTTGCAGTTTCATAATCAGTAACCTTAGTTCTAATGAATAGAGAAATAGAAAAAATAGAGTGGAGGGGACCTTTAAACATTTCTCTCCAATGTGTCCGAAAATGTGGAACTGACCGACAATTGAGAACTTACCCTATCCATAAATTATCTATATTTTCTTATAAGGAAGAATTTGTTTTTAAATTATTAATAAATCATATGTATTAAAAAAAGTGTACTACTCACTGTAGCAATGCCAAAGTTTATAGGTTGCAGCTCCTCAATGAGTTTTTTCCATATTGGCTCAATGTGGGCACAAGCTATGCACCAATCAGAGTAGAAGAGGATGAGGTACGGCTGCTTCTTACTACGAGGTGTGATGAGCGACTTGTAAGATCTGTGAAGAAATAACAATTAGTAGCTACTCGAGTAACAGAAGAAGTACCTACTGTGCTTATAAAATTGGCTTTAACAAAACAGAATGTTGAAATTAGTTCAGTTCTAGTCTTCTACTCACTCCATGTTAGTTCTGTACTGGTTGTAAAAGGCTGTGCCATCACCAGAGTTGAAGTTGAACTTGAAGTTGGTCCCACTCCAACCGAAACTCTCCGCTCTGTTGAAGTCACTGGACTTGCGTCTGAAGTTGGGTTTGTCTTCCGTTTGGCCGGTGGTGTCAAATAAATGTCTTCTACTGTTGTCAGAGAGGATCTGATGGATAAATTGTCATTAATAATCAGGACATTCGACATCTCAACTCTGGAGACAAATTAGTTTAATTATATTCAGATCATTCTGGCGCAGTAGCCACTTTGATTGTGAGATGCTTTAATTTTCACTTTCCATTTGAGTAGATAGAAGCAACTGAAGCTGTGATTACTAACCTTGTAAGCCTCAATGACTTTAATGAACATCTCCTCTGCATTCGCTTCCTTATTCTTGTCTGGGTGCCTGCAATTCAATTAAATAACTTAAAAATGTGGTAAAAAAAGTAAGGAGCAAGACATTATACAATTCACAAATTGAATTATAAAAATATTTTTTTTTTACTGAAGGAAAGAAATTATTGAATCAAACTCAAATTGTGCTACAAAATTATAATACTTTATAACAATAATTTTAATTATGATATAGTATGTTATGAATATTAAAAGAACAGTTAATTCAAAAGTCAAATTGAACAAAGATTCTGAAATTCTCATCAACAAGAGGAAAATTTATTCTCAACGAATTAGCTACAAAACTAAAAGTATATCTTCTGTAATGTTACAAATATGCCAGTCTGCATAAGCTGGAACTGGTAAATTCTAAATTCACTAAATTGTTCATAGAGATTTCTCTCTCTGTTCACAGTCAAATTATTGTAAATATAAGGAATACTTCAAAAATGTTCATAGAGAATAGGGGCATTCTAGGACAAGTGGACCAAGGGTTAACACCACACACCCTCATATTTGCATGAAAGTTGCTACAAAGGGTTCTTGTTCCCAAAAAACTCTATTTTGAGACTCTCTGCTCTCTAGCTCTTATAGGTCGAAAGTTATGACCTTGTGAACTCTTGAAAAAAGGGGCAGAATGCCTTGACATCACCATTTTTGAAAGGTCATAACTTTCTTATTATTAGACCTAGAACAAAAAGTTCTGTATGTTTTTTTGTTCAGAATGAGCTAGGTGATCTTTCTAATTGTACAAAATTTTATTGTTTCAATTTTTTGAACGAAAAAGGGCACTTACCCTCTCTGTCTTTGACCTTTACCCTCAAAGGCCCCACCTGACAAAAAAATTTAGAACAAAAAATGTACATTGACTACTTCGCTATAAGTTGGGAAGTTAATATTTACTACTATTAATAGGGATTAGGGATATATTTGAGCTCAAACAGGTGCATTAGACAAAAAAATATTAAAGTACAAGAAAAAATCATAATTTTGATAAGTTAAATTGAAGTAGAGTTTCACAAATTATGAATTTACTAATATTAGTAATTACCAATATTAAATTTATTACTGTTTATCAATATTTAAAAATATTTATCAATATTTATTAATTTGACAATATTTATCAATATTTAACAATATTTAAAATATTTATCAATATTTATTAATATTTACTAGTGTTCATCAATAATAGTTATTCTAATTTATTACTAACTACTATTATTTATTAATAATTTCTAATACTTACCAATATTAAATTCACTGATGTTAACTATTGATAAAAACTAGTAAATATTGATAAACATTAGTAAATATTGATAAATATTGATAAATAGTAATAAATTGAATATTGGTAATAATTAATACAGGGTGGGGCGTAAGTTTGGAAGCAATTTTTCAAACATTAATATAATTCTTAAAAATAAGTTCCTAAGTAGGTGATAGGGTTTGAATTATAGTAAAGACACTACATTATGACGTGGCAGTGTTATTTTAAAAAAAAAATTTAGTCAATTTTAAAATGTCAGACAAAAGAGAAGCCATTATTGCTCTACACCGTGCCGGGAAGTCAGATTCCGTCATTTCAAAGACTCTCTCAATAGCGAGATTGACTGTTAGGAAGTGTGTGAAGCGTTTTAATGAGAGAGGAGACTTGACTGATCGTCCAAGAAGTGGTAGACCACGCTCACAACGCACTAAACAACTGATAAAATGTGCCCGAGAGAAGATCAGGAGGAACCCGAAAAGGTCAATACAATTGTTAGCCAAAACAGCTAATGTCAGTCCCAGAACAATGAGAAGAGTTGTCAAAGAAGACCTAAAGATGTCCTCTTTCACCCTCCAAAAGAGACAGACTCTGTCAGAAGCTATAAAGAAAGAGATCGGAGAGAAGCAAAGCACTTCTGAGAGAATTGAAGTCTGGCACGGCTGGTGAAATTGTTTGGTCTGACGAAAAAAATTTCACAGTGGAAATGGCTCACAACCGGGGGAATGACAAAATAATTGGTAAAAGTGCAAAAGACATCCCATACAACCAAAAAACTGTCCACAGAACCATGAAACCTGCTTCAGTAATGGTCTGGGCCGCCGTTTCAGAAACTTGGAGATCTCCTTTAATTTTTGTGGAACAAGGCGCCAAAATCAATGCTAAATGTTATATTGAGAATATTTTGACGCCAATGTTGGAGTCAGCTAAGGATCACTTCAGTAATGACACTCTATGGACATTTCATCAAGACGGCGCGACTTCACATACTTCAAATGTCACTCAAAACTGGTGCCATGACCATCTTCCACAGTTTTGGTCCAAAGAAATGTGGCCTCCCTGCTCCCCAGATGTTAATCCTATGGACTTTTCGGTATGGTCCATTCTTGAATCAAAGGCCTGTGGTAAATTCCATCGCAGTGTGGATGCTTTAAAGCGTTCGTTTCAGAGATCTTGGAAGGAAATTTCACAAGAACAGTTGCGTGCCGCAGTAGGAGGAGTTCGGAGGAGATTTGAGGCTGTTATTAAAAACAAGGGGGGACATTTTGAATATATTTATGATTTTCGAATTCTTAAAACCCTTATGTAATAATACATAACTGTAAATTATTAAATATATTTTTAGTTGGATTATAATATGCACTTTCATTTGCTTCCAAAATTACGCTCCACCCTGTAGCTATTAGTAAATTCGTAATTTGTGAAACTCTTCTTCAATTTAACTTAAACTTTTATATTCTTTGTCTAACGCACCTGTTTGAGCTCAAATATATCCCTAATTAATAGTAGTAAATATTAACTTCCCAACATATAGCAAAGTAGTCAATCTACATTTTTTGTTCTAAATTTTTTTTGTCAGGTGGGGCCTTTGAGGGTAAATATCAAAGTCAAAGAGGGTAAGTGCCCTTTTTCGTTCAAAAAATTAAAATAATAAAATTCTGTACACCTGGAAAGATTGCCTAGCTTATTCTGAAAAAAAAACATGCAAAACTTTTTGTTCTAGGTCTAATAATAAGAAAGTTATGACCTATCAAAAATCAAAATGGTGATGTCAACTGTTAAGCCATTTTGCTCTTTTTTTCAAAAGTTCACAAGGTCATAACTTTTGACCTATAAGAGATAGAGAGCTGAAATTCTCAAAATAAAGTTTTTTGGGCACAAGAACCCTTTGTGCCAATTTTCATGCAAATCTGAGGGGGTGTGGTGTTAAATTTCATATTTTTTGGTCCACTTGTCATTGAATCATTATTCATTAACTTAAACTAAATAAATAATTCAATAAAATTCTTAGTGCAATTTTAGGACTTCGTGCAAATTTATCTGGCAACTAAGCAAACTATTAATCTATTGAGGTCTTGAAAATAGTCTCCTGAATTACCTGGCGACAATTTTCTAATTTATTCCTACATTTAGTGTTAACATCCAGTTTGCAGAATGCGTCTCTTCAAGTTCTCCTGCATAGATTTTAATTTGAGAGGGAGTTATTCTCTGACTCTCAGCAGCAGATTCAGAATCTCCCACAGCTAAATTAATGGTAACATAGGAATTAACTCAAAATCTCCCATAGTTCCAGTCTGGCAGTCTGCAGAATGCGTCTCTTCTCCCGCAGAGCGGCAGAGATTATAATTTGAGAGACAGTTATTCTCCGACTCTCAGTAGCAGATTCAGAATCTCCCGCAGCTAAATTAATGGTAACATAGGAATTGATTCAAAATCTCCCGCAGCTAAATTAATGGTAACATAGGAATTAATTCAAGATCTCCCGCAGATATCTCATATTTCTAAAATTCGATCAAAAACTCCCGCAGAGAGTCTTAGAAAAATGTTCCATATTCTGCAGACTGGTAATATTTACAGGTTTCTAAATTTATTTCACCTCTCAAAAGTCACCATTATACTGGCGACTTTGTCCATACTTTGAAACATGGCTCTCTGGTAGTGGCCAGTGGGACAAGTCACAAGGGTAAGGGTTAATGAAGAACTTGCTTATTCTTTGATTATTTTCTACAAATTAGTAGAAATTACAGCCCATGTTTGAGAGGCTGAAAAATTAAAAATTGTAAGCCAATTACTAACATCATAACATGGACATTGGATTACAGCATTAAAGACTATAAATTAAAGTACAGGCTGTTGTGTTCAAGAATCAAGCGTAAGTTGTAACAGCCCAGACTGGAAAACATAAATTCTAACAGAGTTACTCCTAACTTCATGCATTCCCATCATTGATGTTTATCATCACAACAAGCCCAATTGTGAAGCTTAAATGACTTAATTTACATTAGTTTTCACTGCGGAGTTGAAATTTATAAAATAATACCAGTCTGCAGAAACTGGTAAAGTGTTCGTAGATATCTCTTATTCTGTTCGTAGCAAAATTAATGTAAATATAGGGATTAATTCAGAAGTGTTCGTAGCTAAATTAATGTAAATATAGGAATTAATTTCAAAATTGTTCGGAGAGAATATCCCAAATATCTCCCATATTCTGCAGACTGGAAATAATATACTGATTTCTGCATTTTTTAGGGTTAAAATGAGTAATTTTTGTTCATTCTAAATTCCTAACAGAGTTACTAGTCAATCTGAAATGAGTTAGTATTCCACCAAGTAATAAAGCATGTCCAAACTCGCCATTTTAATGGCGAGTTTGTGACAGTTATTTTGAGCCCTTCAAATGCAAATGGCGAGTTTTATCTATTTTTCTCCTTAGTCTCCTATGCTACAATGTTATTTTGTAGAGAATTTATGAAAATTTGATCATTTTGGAGAGAATTTGTTGAATTTTGGAGAGAGCTGGAGAGACAAATGGTGAGTTAATGAGACCTACTATTTTACTTGGGTATTCCACTCTGGGAGTCTGGGTAACAGCATAAAATATGATTAACAATTTAAAATTATAAAAAGCAGTTTCATCAATCTTTCAATCTTTTAATAATAAAAAAAAAACGTTTGCAAGTTACATCAAGAACTCACCACTCCTTGGCTAGCAATTTGTAAGCTTTCTTGATTTCCGTAGGTGATGCATCTCTGGTTACTCCAAGAATGTGATACGGATTGCCCAATCTTACAGCAGAGCTCTTACAGTAGAGAACACTCAGAATAAACAGTAGAACAATGAGATATTTCATTTTCAATATAGTACTATTCTTAATAAGTAAATCCCTATTAGTCTGCAGTAACAGGACATGAGAGATTTCAAAATGAGGCTCTAAAAACAATAATGATGCGCCAACTGCACTGCAGACGACAGCTGACTAACAGTGGCAGTAAAATCTATATTGCGGAATAGAATGACATGCAGTTTCAATTAACGCCACTATTGTTATTTAGAAGAATATAGTATATTAGTTCTCTGAATATCATTATGTCTTTTCATCATTATTCGAATATATTAGCAGCAAATTAATATAGATTTTGTACTAGTAAAGCTTGGTTTGAAGACAAGATGTGGGTTTTTACTTTTTATATTGCAATTCTGTCAATTCATTGTACAAAGAAATCGCGAAAGAGAATAGAAATTCCGCTATACACATCAGAAAAAATTGAGAAATCTTTACGAATCAAATCGATACTACCTAATTACCTATAGTACCTACGGTGATATTGAATTGGATATGAGAAATATATGAGAAATAACACTCTCTCTTTGCGTGTCTCATTATCTTCTATCCTAATAATTCCCGTCCTATTTTTTGTATTATTTATATATTAGACAAAAAATGGTGTACATTCTTTTTCTTAATTCAGACTGAAAATAAGCAAGTCAGTAATAAAATAAGTATTGTAGAGTTTTGATTATAATTTTTTTATAAGCGTATAAAATTAAAAATTGTGCTATCAAATTTCATGGGATTTTTGCAGTAGAATGATGATAAGTAATGAAAAAAATTTGAATTGGAGGGAACGGTTAAAGGGGTGGTAAACCTTTGGACAAACTTTTCTCTCCTGTAAATAAATCGATAAAGGGACATTAGTAATAAAATAAACTGTTGTTATTTTATTTTTTTAAATTCCTATTTAAAAAAATAGTTTAATTAATTCGCAAATGCAGCGCCAACTACTGACTAAATCTGAAACTACAAATGTTCATTTTAAACAAAAGATTGATCAAAACAATGACGCACACACGCACGGAATCGACATACCTACTACAACTTTTAAACTTAAAAACCTACATCCTAGCTGCCTAGCTACCACACTAGTGACTAGACAACATAGTTATTATAGTTTTATATTTATTAATGTCGAATAATTCATATTTCTAATTGATAACAGCTGATCAGGAAGGTAATTCGCAGCGGCCCTTGCGGTGAACGCAAGACTTAAAAATCAAATTATTAATTATTTTTTTACGGGTGTTAGTTATATATAAGACGAATGAACTCTCGTATGTATACAACTAATTACTAACAACTTTTCATTACAGAAAAAAATTATATTTTTTATAAAGTTTACTGCCCCTCTAATTAATTTTGGGACATGAAAGCCCACTACCTAAAGACTATTTTTCAGCAATAAAAAGAAATATGATAATTTTCACCAAAATCGATGGGTTGACCCCCTTAAAGGTCCTCTCCAGGCTCCGGGAAAAAAATGAGTTTATTACATAATATTATATAACTAAGGTCTACGATCATTATTCCGCAAACCGCATACAATTTGGTTGAGTAAGTATTTTATTATTTGCTTTTAAAGTTTTTTAATATTCTGTGAGCAACAATCGAGCGAACCTCCAACCTGACGCTGAGAAAGAAGATTGTACACTCTTTGTTTTGATTGTAAATTTAGATTTTCAAACAAACAATGAGTTTTTGGGTCTCTATTATGATATTACTTGTTTCTAAAAATATATAAACGTTTCTATAATAAGTTTATCCAAATTAAAACCTTTAAACGAATAATAAATAGATTTATTAAACCAAATACCTAGTTGACAATCAAAACAAATGGTGTACATTCTTCTTCTTCAGATTGAAAATTAGAAAGTCGGAAGTAAAGTAGATTTTATAGAGTTTGGATTATAAAAATCTTTAAAAGCATATAAAGTTAAAAACATGCTATCAAATTTGATGGGGTTTACAGTAAAATGATAAGAAACGGTAGCCTCGTTGATTTAATCAATAAAAAACTTTGCTTGGAGGGGACCTTTAACACTTAAATGTTTGTTTACTTTTTGAACATGCAACATACTGTACTTCATTCAACAGTATGACTGATTAGTTCCTCGTCAAAAGTCGAAAATAGAATATACTAATTTTGTGCACGCATTCTTCTAGCCTAGCGTGTCCATATGGCTACACAATGTTCAAGTTGTGAAAAAAAAGTTATGCACCACTAACGAAATGCTGTTCTTCCTTCATAATATATTTAATAGTCGCATCTTCTACAGAGCACAACAATTATATGACCGATTATACTAATATAGCCTACTTTTCATTTGGTGTCATGCTGCAAGTATGATTTACAATAGCACATAATGTTTGAATCTGTCTACTTACAACCAAGGTTGGTGTGCAACAGATCTAGTCATACACATCAGTGGCACACAGTCTACCGAACATGTTGATACATTTATAATTTTGTTTCATTCAGTTGTTGGGAAGTGCCACTAATAAAACTAACACGTATATTTACGTGTCCATATGGCAACGCTAGGAAGGAATGGGTTAAATAACTTACTTATATAAATGTACAAAATAATACGGTATGTAGAACTGTAACTATTCTAACTAATATAGAATAGTTAAAGGTCCCCTCCAAGCAAATTTTTTTTATTGCCTTATTCAACGAGGCTATTGTTTCTTATCATTTTGCTGCAAACCCCATCGAATTTGATAGCATATTTTTAATTCTATATGCTTTTAAAGATTTTTATAATCAAAACTCTACAAAACCTATTTTACTTCCGACTTACTAATTTAAGAAATTTTCAGCCTGAAGAAAAAGAATGTACACCATTTGTTTTAATTGTCAACTAGGTATTAGGTTTAATAAATCCATTTAATATTCGTGTAAAGATATAAAATTGAATGAACTTATAATAGAAACGTTTATATACTTTAGGAAACAATTAATATCTAAAATAATGGCCGAAAACGCATGGTTTGTTTATAAAATTTAAATTCAAAACAAAGAGTGTACAATCTTCTTCTTGAGCATCAGATTAGTGATTCGCTCAATTGTTGCTCACAAAGTATTTAAAAACTTTAAAAACAAATTAAAAAATATATACTGAACCGAATTGTATGCGGTTTGCAGAATAATGATCGTTGACCTTAGTTCTATAATATTATGTTTTTTTCCCGGAGCCTTGAGAGGACCTTTAACCTTCTTTTTATTTTCTATAGAACTTTTCTAATCAAAGAAAATTTATAGGGAGAGGGTAGCTAGATCAAAGTACATGGAATCTGAAAACAATACTTTAAACTCTAAAGGTCCTCTCCAAGCAAATTTTTTTATTGTCAACGATGCTAATGTTTCTTATCATTTTACTGCAAACCCCATCAAATTTAATAGCATATTTTTAATTTCATATACTTTAAAAAAAATTTATTATCCAAACTCTACAAAACCTACTTCACTTCCGACTTTCTAATTTCAGTCTGAAGAAGAAGAATGTACACCATTTGTTTTGACTGTCAACATTCACTGAGTCCTATCAGAAGCGTCATTTATAATTTTCAAATTGGGAAAACTTAAATTGCTTCAAATCGCATTATGTATGCGCCATTTTGCTCAACCATCTTTATCCTGAAAAATGTTTTTTTGAACTTGAGAAGAAATGGATTGTCCTAAACTTTGCCAAAAACATCTTGCCCTTTAATTGTATGCCTAGAATTCATGTTTCACTTCAAAATCAGTGGAAGGTTGGCTAAATCTTACCACTTGAAAATGTTCATAAGAGTTTGCGATCTTTTCAATGAGACTGGTTCTATTCACAAGAGAAATCAAATGAAGACAAAATAAAAAAGAACGAAAGCATTGATTCAGGAGGTGAAGAGTTGCTCTCTCATCATATTTAAATGTTGTAATGAATTGTCCTAACGGCGAGTTGTCCGACGGCGAATTGCACGGCGGCGAGGTGTCCGGTCACCATGAATAATATGGTAGGCATCAAAATATGCTTATACGTTATTTCATTTATATCTTTTTTAAAAATAACAGTTTAATTTGTCAAACACGCAGTATTGTGTTCGGACTTGGATTTTAAAATATGGAAATTAGAAAAGTCAAGATCTGTTTTACATAACTTGCCTTATAAATAAAAAATAGATAAGAATTGTTGACCAATACCATAAACGTAAGTCCACTATCCTTAATAGACCTATAGGGTAATTGTGGATGCTTATTTCGCATAGGGTAAATTGAATTCCATGTTCAGGTCCCAAAGTAATTTATTTTTACAATTATTCACTTTGTGAATAAATACAAATTTAAATAGCCATGAGTATAATTAGCTACTTGGACTAATTTTAGAAGTCTATGAAAAATAAATAATGAAGATTCTCTTTTAAAAATTTACAGGAATCTTTATTATTGAATAAAGTTAGCTATACATTAAGCAACATACTTCTTTGTCAGCTAGTTTGACATATTTACGGTTAAAATACGGGTAAATTCCTAGTTAACATCCCTATTTCATTTAGGGACGGAAACTAGGAACTGATCCAAATACTCCCTTCCTAGTTCACGTCCCTAATTGACTTAGGGACGTGAATTTACCAAAATAAGCAATACCGTATATGTTTATACTACATCAAAAAAGTTAAAAATAGTTAGGAACTAGTTACATAATGGCTGCTATCATTACTAAATAATAACATCACAGTATCTCTCCTTAAAAGGAACTTTTAATAAATTTCAATAAAAAATTATAATCCAGGGGAGGTTATTAAATATTAGAAGAAATTGGTTCAGAAATTCAACATGTCCCATTTTAGGGTAAGTTCCGTGTTATCGCACGGTTCCATATTTTCGAACACGTGAAAATCTTTATATAATAATCATTATTTAACTTTTATTTCAATTGGTATCCATGATACCAATTAGAATAGAAGTTAAATTAAAATTATAATATTTTCTTTTCTGACGTGTCCGAAATTGTAGAACCAACCAATAATTTGGAACTTAGTACTCTACTACCAAAAATATTTCATAGAGCATAAAATTGATGTTTAATAAATATAGCACAATAATTATAGAAGTCTAAGTATCTATTAATTACTCCCCTATACTGAGTGAGAGTTAAGCTATGGATGGATTTTAAAACATTTAATAAATGCACGACTTTAAACTTTTTCATCACAGTCACAAACAATGAAAGACTGTATATTATTATTAATATGCTTATATACGTAGTACTCTAATAACTCTAAAACAAATTTTCTTTCTATAACTCATAGAAAATAGTATATAAAATCGAGGAGTGACAATTATATATTTCTTGTTACTTTTATTCGCTTTAGTTACCGTTTGGTAACTAATCTGAGTCGTAATTTGGTAACTAAAGCGGGGGATGCCTGTACTTCGAAATGTTCGATAATTCGGAACTTCCCCTTTAGCATTGATTATTAGAGCCAGAGATTTATTAGTTAAAATATAATAAAAGAGTCTGCTTCAAATTTTCAATTCATTTAGAAAATTTCTATTTGGAAATATGGAAAAAGGTAATATAGAATTCACCTCATTGAGTCATGCGGCTCTAGGTCAATTCGCCGAAAACACATTCGCCGAAAACACTTTCGCCGAAAAATATGATTATCTAAAAAGGTAAACAAATTTATCTCGTATGTTTCAAATGAAATTGCATATATAGACGAACTTACAAAAAAGTCTATAAATTACTTTACAATATTATACATAATTATTGGTTAAACTTTATGGAATTTACGTTATTTTAATTAACTCATATAATGTTATTGCTGTATTATTTGTGTCAGTTTATTAACTATATGATAATCCTACTTTCTGTGTACAATTATCAGTTTCGAAAGAAAATGAATTTTCACAGATTTATTTCTATGTTTTTAGAATATTCATTTACTATTACCTTCATAAAATATTGACAATATGGAGAAATATATTTGAGTACAAAAAGAAAGTCGAAATCAAATTTGCTCAGCAATTCATTTTAAAAAAAGTTTATGTTAGAATAAATGGATTTAATATCTCTAAATCTTCAATATCGAGATTGAATATCTCAAAAACCTAGAAATAAATTTGCTATAGTTATTTTCATTTTGTACTCAAATACATTTCTATTGTCAATATTTTATAGAAGGAATAGTTATATGTAACTTCATCTATATATGTAATTTCATCTGGACATATGAGATAAATTTGTTTAACTTTTTAAATAATCATATTTTTCGGCAAAAGTGTCGTTCGACGAATGTGTCGCGCGGCGAATGTGTTTTCGGCGAATTTGCTTTCGGCGAATGTGTTTTCGGTCATGGATAAAAGAAACAGTGAATGGAAAACAACACTCTACAGTGCGAACCAAAAGACTTTGCAGCAATGATTTTTCGAAATCTGGAGCAATTTGTGACAGAAAACTGAAATTTGTTTTACCTAAATAGGTGATGCAGGTTATATAATCAATTTATGACTACTGAAATGTGTATCCCAGGGTACAATTCTACTTTAAAGGACCAGTAAACTTTATAAAAATGCAATTTTTTGTAATGAAAATGTTGTTAGTAAATAGTTGTATACACACAAGAGTGCATTCGTCTTATATATAACTAACACCGGTTTAAAAAAATAGTTAGTAATTTGGGTTTAGGTCCAGTGTTCACCGCTAGGGGCGCTGCGATTTGTTATCGTTTACATTTCTCGTCAGCTGTTTGAAATGAGATGCAATCACAGTACTGTGGATTTAATCCAATAATGGTTCTTTAGCGTATCAACCTTATAGGAAATACACCAAATTCAAGATTATTTATCTCTAAATTAGGTACATAATATATATCCAGAGATAAGAAATATCAATTATTCAACCTCAATAAGTAGGTATAAAGTGTAATAACTAGTTAAGTATCTCTAAGCTAGTCTAGTCAGTGGAATGAGTAGTAGGTAGGCCAATCCTCTAGTTGACTGTGAATAGATCCCGCTAGGTACCTAGCAAATTTCTAGTAACTAACTTTAAACTTAGTAAAGATTTAAAAAAAATACCAAGCTATTATTTATAATATGCTTATATACGTTTTACTCTAATAATAAATTTTCTTTCTATAACTCATAGAAAATGAAGTCTAAATCAAGGAGTAACAATTATAAATTTCTTTTTACTTTTATTCGCTTTAGTTACCGTTTGGTAACTAAACTGAGTCGTGATTTGGTAACTAAAATAATAATAATAATAGAGTTTATTTAATCAATCAACTACATTTATATACAAAAAAAAAAGGATAATTTATTTGATTGAAGAAAGAAATAATTCAGTTAGCAAGATTAATCATAATGTGACAACTGAACAACATAGTGCTAAGCTTCACTTAGCACTATGCTTAATCACTAACAATTAATTTTACACTAATCACTACACTAATCACTACACTAATCACTACACTAATCACTACACTTATCACTACACTTATCACTACACTAATCACTACACTTATCACTACACTTATCACTACACTAATCACTACACTTATCACTATACTTATCACTACACTTATTATCTATCACACTCAACTCTACACTTATCACTATACTTATCACTGATAAGGATAGTGATAAGTAAGGCTCGGACATTGGAGCATTTATAAGTTAAATGACACTAGCGCTCATAATGCTCCAAACGCTATAAACGCCCCAAAATGCTCCAAACGCCCCAAAATGCTCCATATGTACTCTGGTTGACTTCTATTGCGCACCAAGATTGAGTAATGTCAAATAACTGTATCATTCTTACCGGGTGGACAACTGCACTTTTAAGTGTATTTAATGGTTCATAGAGCTTAAACGTGAATGATCGAACTAATTTCACATAGTTATCTACCAGTGATTGCTGACACTGTTTATTTAGGTAACATTAATAATTCATACATTTCTTTCCCCATTCTTCATATAACCAATAATTAGTTCGTATAAATATACTTAAACTAAAAATAGATTAAAATACGAATTTGATATTGATAGAGAGATAGCTTCAGTGAAATACCAGGGTATGTGTTTGTGTGCTATTGCCTAGGTACAGTCAAAGAAATTGTATCCGTATTTATTTTTTGATAGTTAACTAATTTCAAATGTTGAAGAGAAATCATATTACAGGTAAAGCTCGGGCAAAAATATCCGTTCTATAAGGGCCATGTAGCTCTAACAATGACATCTTTAAATTATATGGATTAACAAATACATTCTATGTCTACCATTAATCTAATCATGCATTGATTAATTAGATTATATTCACTTAATGAGTTAATGTATTGTTGTTCAATTTTTTAATGATTTAATTTTGTTACCCTTTTCTTATACATTTTCTTTGATTAGAAAAGTTCTATAAAAATTAAAAAGAGGTGTAACTATTCTAATAGTAACCCTAGATTTTCATGTAATTCATATCTATTTAGCTACTAATATCTTTGTTTTATTTTACATACCTTATTTTTTCGTACATTTGTTTGAGTTAGTAAACACAGGGTTGAATGTTTTGCAAGTCGTAGTGAAGAAAACAGACTGAAATATTTCCCGAATTGACTCCCTAAGATGTTTCCCGCTATGCTAGTGCCCCTGTTACTTCCACAGAAGTAGAGATTATTTATTCTTTTTATTGAAATATTTGGTCTCAGATAGACGATGAAGTGTCAAAAAAAATGTTAAGGAAGTAATGGTTTTTTCTTGTTAATATGGGTTAACTTTCACATTCTTACCAAACTTCAACAACATGTGATGCTAGAATTTTCTGTAACATTATAGACTAGATATAGATTCCAATTATTATATGTACTGTATACGTTCGTTGTGGTTTCAACATCTATTGTTCTTTTTCTTATGTTTTTTCAAGTATTGCACAATACTTTTGAGCCTTACATATTTACATAATGATTTTTCAAAATGAATTATTTATCGATAAAAATTAAAGATAATTCTTGTGTATATTTCATCCAAAAACTCTTCAAAAAACAAAACCTCGTTAAAATTCTTACTTTGATACACGCTTTTTCTTTCGGTGCATGAAACACTCCAAAAACTGCCTCAAATGCACCAATAACTGTCCCCAAATGCACTGATAAGTGCTTCAAATGCCCCGATAACTGTCCCCAAATGCACTGATAAGTGCCTCAAATGCCCCGATAAGTGCCCCAAATGCTCTTTTCTATCGCTCCTACTGCACATTTATAGCGCTACAAGTGCTCGTTTTGATCGCTATTACTGCTCTTTTTTAAGTGCCCCAATGTCCTAGCTCTACTTATCACTATACTTATCAATACACTTATCACTATACTTATCACTACACTTATCACTATAAGTTATTATTCTAAGAGTTTTCTTTTGTATTACAATAATTGTAATAAGGTGAACATCGGCTGAACTCAGTTTTGTTCACCAATGGTTAATACTTTACAACACTATCCGGTTTTAGTAATCACTGATCTCCAAATAGAGCCAGTATAAAAATAATCTTCTTTAAACCCATACTGTTGCACTAGCGGAAGTAGTTTCTCTTCAAATTCATCTCTGAAACTTTCTCTGATATCTTGTATGAATATCTTGGTCAACTTGGTAGATTGTTTGCAGAGAGTCAGAATATTCTTATAAAACTCGACTGCTTCTTCATCAGAGAGGTAGCGTTCACATCCCATTGTAATACTTAGTAATTCAAGATTCTCACATTTTCCCAAAACTACTTTCTCGTAGCCAGCCAAAACGTGATCACTGATACGTAGGTTCTTTAAAGAATCTGTCATGAACATATCCAGTAGTTCCGGATGATTACGGAATAGATTCAGCATCATACATCTTGGTGCTAACTCTAAGCTTTGAAGATTCAATTTTGGAAACTCCGTAAGGTCCATTCCAGGTTCCACGTTGAAAGAATACTGTATTTCAAATCGAATTAGATTCCTGCACTTATTGAGTAATGCTAACATCTCTGGATTCAGAGTGAAAACTGTACATTGCAGCTCTTCTAATACTTCACTTGAACGATCAACAATGGATGTTGGAAGCGGAGTTTGCGGAACTAAGTGTGATATAGAAATAAATTTTCCAGGGACAGAGTTGACCATTTGATCAAAATATTTCAATCTTTTAGTATGGTCTATGAACAATATTCCGCTTTTGGTTGAAAAAATAGTTTTGTTTCTTTTGTAGATTTGGCATTGAACTTCCTTTAAGTTTTGACATTTTTGGAAAATCTGGCAGAGCATGTACGGAAGTGATCTTGCGAATTTCTTCTTTAAAGTTTTATGGAATGCGCTGGTAGAGTTATAATCTATGATGAGAGATTCTAAGCTCTTAGACATCATAGCTTCTTGCAAGAGTTTGTTGTCATCCAACTCGTACAGCTGATGGTTCTCAATATCGTCAATCTGAAATAGAAATGTAAACATAAGAAAAGAAAAAGGAAAGGAACAATCCGATAACACGAATGTTTTGACGTTTATATAATTAAACGTAGCACTAAAATGTACTAATATCTAGCTTATTTTTTTATATATCATATTTAAATATCAATCACTTGTTTAGTAGCATATACATGTATGTATTTTACGTTAAATGTTATCTTAAAAACTAATTTCTGAACCAATGTTGCTTCCAATAAGCTAATCTGAGTACTAATATTGATGTTTATGGTAGTTATTGTGAAAATACACCCTAAAAATTGTAGTTATTGTGAATATATGAGGAAAGTCTCCGTTTTCTATGTTTAAGTAGGTACTATAATAAGTTCGAGATATGTCTCGCTATTATTAAAGATTATTTATATAAGACCGAGGCACAATAAAAGTGAGGCATTCATTAATTCAGTTTTATTATTTTCCTGATGACGGTCAGCAGGAGTAGGAGAAGAAGATTGCGACAAGAATTATGGCAAAAACCATGAATTTCTAATTACCATCAAAAAAGGGTGTTTTCCACTTTTATATTGCATAATATAGAAAAATAATATATAATAAAAAATATAAACAAATTTCAATTATAATTCAAAATAAAGCATTTCGTGGACGAATTGTCCGTTGGACGATAATTAAGTTCAACATTATGGCAATACTAAGGGATAGCCAAATGTCGCAATTTAGTCTCAAGAAGCTACGATTAATTCAGTTTATTCGAGCTCTATAGTTAAACATATGGCGAATTTATTATTTTCTTATTCTGATTTGGCGATGATTTCAAGCCTAAATTAACATAGGGATTAATTCAAAATTTCAAGCCAATTAGACTATCTAAGTTTTAACCTTTTGAAATATAAGCCAATTAATTGGCTTTAACTGACATACTCTGTAACATGGCCAAGCTCAGGTGAGTAGATGAAAGGTTCAACCAGTTCAATTTTAAATTAATCAAGTTTTAATGGGACCGTACATGGTTTTTGAAAATATTTTTATTAATGAAGATACGATTCTGAAACTTAGTAGCCTAATATAAAATTGAATTCCCTATCGTTTTTGTTCATGGCATTTTTTCAATTAGACCCATAGAAAACGAGGTATTCGAATTTCGAACATATTTTGATTTTTTTTTTCAAAAACATACAGCTTGTACAATTTTGAACCTACAGCATTTTTTTTTGCATTTCAGTCTCCAAAAGATTATCTACAAAAAGGTTTCCTTTGAATTTCGAATTGGTTTTGTAGAGAATTCCCTGGGAATGATAAAAATCTAATGCAAAAAAAAAAACGATTTTACCTGTTAATAGTACAATAACAGGCGGAGAAAAAGAGACAAAGATACAGTTTTTTCGTATAGTGGTTAACGATATACATTGATACAAGTTTTTGAAAAAGCGGAAACATTTTTGTTGCCCATACTGTATAGACGGCCTTAACTAATCCCCCTAAAACCAAAGGATGAAAAATTCAGGAACAAAATGAAGAACTTCAAGAATAGTCAAAATAGAATGGCCAAGTTATTGGCCAAATAACAAATTCAAGTTTTTTCTCATGTACTTAAATTAAAATGTTCAAGATATTTATAGGACTTATTTATATCTTTCTGAGATTTAACAAAAAATAACTGTTGAATGGTTGGAAAATACTCTAATGATAATTCATTATCATTTTCTGATTTTTGTGTTCGATAATACTTAATTAATAAATTTTAGAGCCTTACCGATATGCTGATCTTTTTCCTCCATGTTTTGTCCTTACTGAGACTATTGAAGCGTCTCGAAACTTGAGATAAAACAGCTCTGTCTTCGAATTCATCGAAGTGACTGAAGACCTGGAGAATCAATTCATTTGGCAGAAACTCTGTCAGATTAGCCTGCGGAAGAGGAAGGATTAATTAACTACAATTATGGATACATAAATAAATAAGGTCAAAATTTAACACTATGTTTATGACCTTAAAAGCCACACTCTCAAACATGGAGACTCTGTGTCAAAATGAGAACTCTCTCGCTAACTAAACTTTTTAACCAATTGCACAATGAAGTGGTACACTCCACACTGTAGGGTGGGTCCAAAAACCTTTTTTCGAAATTTGAGTCTGCACTGTGATATATATTGGCTCCTTGCTGTCAAACTACAACTCAGAGAAATAGTTAGTTCTACGACGATTTTTGAAGGTACCTCAGGACCATTAAGAATATGACATACTGTTATTCTTTCCATTATTTTTGAAGCAAACAATATGAAGAAAATGAAAGAAGTACAATTCAATTTTTCAAAAGCCACATTTTTACTCTCATAGTAAAAGCGATACTAGAAATGAAGAACAATTATAGTTATTCTCTCTTAACCCTAGCAACCTAGGGTTAAGATAGACTTTAACTCTCCTGTTTCTCACCTGTTTCACTTGCTTGTCATACACTTTATCTCTCCTGTTTCTCACCTGTTTCACTTGCTTGTCATTTACTTCCACTTTCTGGTTACTCAATCTGTAAGCAGGTCCCTCTTCATCTGGGCTATTCTTGTTCCCGAATTCCTCATTTGGTTTTTGAGGAAGTAGTTTGGGGGCTTTACTCGATGTTGCCGCACTGCCAAATAGTCAATAGAACGAATTAAACAAAATACAGCATTAGAAATACTTGAAGCATTATTCAAAATGTTTCTTCACTGTAAAGAAAATAGCTATCTACTATTTTCACTGTTCATATACTCAGAATTTATAATTTTAGATCATGGTTCTTTTATAGAATTATCTAGCTACCTAGTTTGTTTAATACTTGTATCCGATGAAGAGTTTAAGGTAGATAATTAATCATATTCAATATAGTTTCTTACACATTTAAGGCTTACAAGCTACTCTATCTCACCCATCAATAGCCATCATGTCTTCATCTCTATTTTCTTTCGACGCATCAGTCAACTTTCTCTGAAATGTGAAAGATGCATTTGAAAACCATTTGCTATATTCATCAAAAGATACAAGGATTTATTTCGTATAAATAGAAAAAAGATATTAGTTTCGCACAATTTCTTACTGAGGAAGAGCTTTATATTTAAAATTGACTATATTTAATTTCTTCGCTGAAGAAGACGCTGCTACGACAAAACTACAATATAACTTCTAATACAATGATTTAAATAAAATATAGTTAAAATTAGGGCGATGAATGAAAGCTATATGTATACATACAAAATGTAATTTATGTAAAATATAGTATACTTATTTTAGTTTTAAATATATGCATGTAGGTATTATAATGGAGAATTTTATTTTTGAATTTACACTATATTTTAAACTTGAAAAAAAGACACAAATGAACGATTCGTTTCATCCGTCTCTATTATCGAAGGTTAGTCTTATCTTATCCCTTAGGTTTTGAATTACAACTAATAAAATATTATCTGGTTACCACCATAATCAGATTCTTTTAAATCAGTTTTTTTAATGTTACACTTGATGTAAGTGAAATCCAGAATTATACGGTGGATTCTTCCTAGGTGGATTTTCCAGGGATGCAATATTCTGTGATGGAACTTTCCAGCAGTGGAACTTACCGCGGGGGAAATTACCAAGAACCAATTATTTCTTTGTTCATCTCTTAGTATCTTCTAAGAAAGGTTTTATTTTTTAACATTATTTTTCCATTAAAAACAAGACGAATAAAATCTTTACAGAAGAGGAAATTCCTTAAGGAACTTACGACGATTGTGAGAGGTTGAAAACACCCGGATGGAGTGAACTCGACAGCCCTAAAACCTCTCCTTCGCGGCTGAGAGGATGCTGAAGGCATTCCCTCTTTGGATTGCAAGAGCCATTCGCTGTTAGAACCTGGCAGACTCCCTTGGATCATTTGTTGTCTCAATAAGGCATCTACTTATGGCCCTCATGATTGAGGAGGTCGTACTGCCGTACGCTCCTGTGGTCTCTATAGCAATTGGCTCAAATATGTAAGCATCACCATGGGCGGAGTATTTATGAAGTTTAAGGTTCTCTGCAGCACTGACAGATGATCCGACCTCAACCGCGGAATCATTGAGGTGTGTCTCGGCGAATGTGTCAACACATGTGCACTACCAAATCAGACTCTTTCCATTCGTGTAAGGGAACACAGTAATACCACCTGGGCGCTTACCAAATCCCCTGTTTAGCCCAAAAGGCCCAAGCACTGAAGGGAGTCCTGCTCTCTTCAAAGCCCGTTTTAAAACATCATTCATTGCCGCATGTCTTGAAAGACGCCCGGAACTGTACCTACAAGGCAGGCCAGGCAGTCCTCTGACATCTATCCCACTACCACAGCGGAAAGAATGAGGATCATAAACTCTGGAACCCACTCTGAGAGCAATGGCTACCCTCAGGACTTCTGGATCGAGCTGTGTACCTAATAAAGGTATGGGAATCGCATTCAACCACAATCCAGTTTTCTTAAAAGAGATGCGGATAACAGTCATGTTCTTGCCACCTGATCAGCTCTAGCCAACAGACTCTCCATTAATGTCCCATTCTTTTTGACTTGACTCATGGACTGGTACAGGGAGATCAGCCTGTAAACCCTGCCTCCATATCCCAACTGCATCCATATGCTATCCGGTATAAACTATATTGATATAAGAAAGAATAGTTTCGACCAAATCACTAACCGAGAAAATTGAAGACACAAAAGCAGGTAAGGCAATGTCTCCAGCTCTCCTACAGCCCAGTCCACTAAGGCCAACCGGTACAGTTGCCTGAACCCAAGAATCAGCTGACATCTTTACATTGGTCACACTGGCAACGGCAGATCTAAGTGATTCATCGAAACAGCTAAGCTAAACTAGCTTGTAAGCTGGAGAAGCCCGCAGAACATATTGCAGCTTCGGAATGGAGAAAGCATTTCTCAAAAAAAGAATGGCTATCGACAACCTGAAACCGAGAGACAATTAGGTCAAGATCTTCTTTCCTCCTTAAAATATCCACAGGAACACCAAAGTCACTTAAAGGCGCTCCCAACAAAGAGCAATAATATTATTGTCTTTATGAACCATTCTGACATTAGGAAACACTGCCCGTAACAACGATTCTGTTTCACAAGGGGCAGTAAGAATTTATGATATCATCGAGGATGGTCAGCTCACATTTTTCGCTATTAACTTCTAGTCCAATAGAATTCAACCCATATATCAAGATTGTTACGTCCTCCAGAATTCTCTTCGGTGTATCTCCCAGGGCTGCGTCGTCCAGATACCAAACATTAAACTCTGACTCAACCCTGAGAGCCACCTCGTCTATTCCAAGAGCGAACATAGCCCGTCCAAAAGGGTCACACTGCTGGATACCTGTCTCCGACCTAGGCACTTCTTCACCAAAAACAAAGATGAAGTCGAAGAATAAGCTTGTCAAAGGAGTCTATATAGCTCCAGCAAACGGTTACGAATAAGAGTAAGAAAGGTATCTCTCCTCAGGCGTTTTTCATATCCACCTTGGGAAACACCCTTCTATGACTATATAGTCACTCAGGTGGTACCGTCTTGCAGAAAATGCCGACACCATTCGCAGAGAACCCAAGCTGAACCGGTCTTAATTCATCACCAAGAGAGCGTGACAAGGGGCGCGCACCAACCTTGGCAACCAACCTCCGAAAGGTATTGCCAACTGCAATGGGTCTGATGCCACCATCCTTTTTAGTTAAAGCGCACAATGTGGCTCCATAATAAGTTGATACAGCAAAATCAGGAACTTCTCTCAAAATCGCATTCACAAAATTTGTCAGAGTGGTTAAAAGACGTACTCCGGCTTCTGCAGAAGAATGGGAAAATAACGTCTTCAAATGGCCTGGTCTGAGGCCATCGGGTCCTCCGACAGAACCAGGACGGAAAGAATTAACAGCCCTTCGGAAATGCTGTTCCAAAGCTATTGGCACCATTAGAAAGTCATTCGGAGACTCTGGCATCATCAATTCTTGCGGGACAGGCATGTGTTTAGACCTCAACGCTCTGACAGTCTCTTTGTTTCGTTGGGCCAGTCCATCCGAAGATGACAGCTCACGAACTGCTCCATTCACGTCACCATCTGCGAACTTAGCTGCCACTCTTTTCTTCAACTTTTGTAATTTATCGTCGTCTGAAGCGTGTCGATTGTTAACAACTGGGACTATGGATGCAGGCAGTGTAGGAAGGGGGTCAGTCTTTAAAAATTGGACCCCCTGTCGATTAATTTTAGTAGCAAGAGAAACCTTGCGACCTTCCCTACCGCCATCTGGGCACTGTAGTCCCCAGTACCAGAAGCTCATATGCCTTATCCATGCTAACTGGGTCTTCTGCGTCAGAGCCTCCTGCATTAACCGTTAGAGGGCTCCCAACATAGCTATTACTCCTTTTTTGGGAATCTTATTTAGGACCCTCAACCTGTTACGACAGCCACCTATATACACCTCCAAATTCAGCAGCTGATTGAGCCGCTCCTGGGTGTCGTCGATTGTACCCAGCCCTCGATACGCCACAAAAACCCATCTTACAATAACAAACGCCTGTGTCCTGGTTAGAGCCACACACGACCTATGAATCCATTCAGAACACAGTGCACACTTAACTCGTTTCTTACGGTTATTACTCGTGTCACATGTGCTACATACAATATCTTCGTCCTCAATCACTAAAATGTAAATACATCAGCGGTCTGGCTGACGTAACAGAACAGACGTCTCCATCACCCCTCGACCGAAGTGCTCGCGGTGAGCATTCAGGGGTCAACAATCTCCCTGCTCAGTACCCTGTAAGCACTTGCAGACGTTCAGAGTTCACCAGGACTAACAAAAACGGACTAAGATGATATTAGACCTTTTGCAATTCAATTAAACAAGGTCAACTTACCAGTTAAATACTAAATTAATTAAAAAAATAAAATATCATACTACCTGAATAAAAATAACCTAAATTAGAAGCACTAAAGAATGGCAGTAACGCTGCTAATTACACTGCGCAAGGGATTAACAATTACAAAATATCAGTCAGAGCCAGCAATGTATTGCCACCGGCCACTCGAAGGTGCTGACTAAGAAAGGTTTTAATTTCTAATTTCTATATTGTATTTGATTTATTTATGTAAAATTTATTTAATGATGTATTTTATATATTTTTCTAATAAATTTGTCTACATATTAACTATTTTTTGTGTATACTAAGCAGAAATGAATTTCCCCTTACTTCCTTAACGAAGGGCAAATGCCATTTTTTTATAAATTATAATGTTATTAGCGACTAAAGTCATTAAATTGCCAGTAAGTGACCGACAGTTTTCCGCCTGACAGTTTTCCGGACACCACTCAACCACCATGAGCTAGTAGAGTAAACCATCTAATACCATTCAAAACAACTAGAAAATACAGCAAGTTCCAATCTTTAGCAGGAAAAAATTACGCAGTGAAATGGTTAAAGATACACCAATTGTAAACAAAACCTACCTTTTCACCACCATTTCCATCCAGCTTTATCTGCTTCAATTCACTTTGCTGTAATTTCTCTCCATCATCATTCTTGTCTTTGAGTATTTTCCCAAACTGTTCTGAGGGTCTGCCATCTATGGAAGAAATAGAACTGTTAACACCAGAGACACTGATTTACACCAATCTCTTGAAATGTCAAGTGAAAATATTGGTAGTGATTTGCTACAACACAACACATGGCTTATTCATAACAAGGTAGCCAGTGAAATAATGCTCATTTTGTTCTAGAATTTTTCATCTGAATAGTTACTCCTAATGAATTGATAGAAAATAACACATCATTGAATGTGAATTTGTAATATTTTTATGTATAGCCCTCCATCATTCTTTAGTATGAAAATTATTAATGAAATCAATCACAAGTTTTACGCATCACATTAGTACCAATTGTATGCTATGCCTTTTAGCTACGCAACATCCAATAAAATTCACTAATACAGGATGGGTAAAAATAATTAATGGAAAAATCAAAACTATTCATCCATCTATTCTACATTGATGCTACAGTGATTATAGTAAACAGTGTCAAAAGTATGCTTGCGCACAAACAAAAAAATTACGGATTTTTTTCTAAATAATAGTAATCCTTTACAATATAGCTACCATTAAAAAATATTATTAACTAAATGTCTTAATCCCTTCCTTACTATCTACCAACTGCCTCCACATGTCCTTCATTTCTTGACATAATTCAATCGGTTCTAGGTAAATTGCTCCAAAACAATTACTCGAAAGACAATTGCTCGAAAAACAATTGCTCGAAAGACAATTGCTCGAAAACAATTGCTCGAAAGACAATTGCTCGAAAACAATTGCTCGAAAAACAATTGCTCGAAAAACAATTGCTCGAAAGACAATTGCTCGAAAGACAATTGCTCGAAAGACAATTGCTCGAAAGACAATTGCTCGAAAACAATTGCTCGAAAGACAATTGCTCGAAAACAATTGCTCGAAAGACAATTGCTCGAAAACAATTGCTCGAAAGACAATTGCTCGAAACAACAATTGCTCGAAAGACAATTGCTCGAAAGACAATTGCTCGAAAAACAATTGCTCGAACAAACAATTGCTCGAATGAACAATTGCTTGAAATATCAAATTGCTCGAATGAACATAATTGCTCGAATTTATCAATTGCACAATTTTACGATTTTATAAAAGTCAGTTATTCATGAAGTGAAGCTGCACCTAACAATCCTTGTTTCTTTTTAGTAATTGATCATTAATCATTCTATAAATGATTTTAATTCATAATTTTTTTATCATAAAACCCGAAAATTTATTTAATACTAGCCTATCTGCATGTGGCACCTCAATAGGTGAAATAACTCAAGTTATGGCAGAGTTTTAATAAAATCTACAAACATTTTCGGGTTTTATGATAAAAAAAACATGAATAGTAGTGATTCATCACATGGATGATTCCAATTCCATAAAATTATTTATAGAATGATTAATGATCAATTACTAAAAAGAAACAAGGATTGTTAGGTGCAGCTCCACTTCATGAATAACTGACTTTATAAAATCGTAAAACTGTGCAATTGATAATTCGAGCAATTTTGTTCATTCGAGCAATTTGAAAATTCGAGCAATTGTTCATTCGAGCAAAATTGTTCGTTCGAGCAAAATTGTTCGTTCGAGCAATTGTTTTTCGATCAATTGTTCTTTTGAGCAATTGTTCATTCGAGCAATTGTTTTCGAGCAATTGTCTTTCGAGCAATTGTCTTTCGAGCAATTGTTTTCGAGCAATTTACCTAGAACCGATTGAATTATGTCAAGAAATGAAGGACATGTGGAGGCAGTTGGTAGTTGAGGGCGGGGTCTGATTATCAGAAATTTTTGCCGGTCACCCCACTTGTTGTCACGATGCTATCTTTTGGGTAGGCCTTCTTTTTGTTATATTGTAGTTTTATTAGTTTAGCGTCTTTTTTTTTCTCTAGCTTTCCTTTGTATCTTTCCTCTTCCTTCTGCCTTGCTATGTCGATGGGTAAGCAGAATGACTGTGTAGGTCTCTTATCCATGGGTAAGCAGACTGACTGTGTAGGTCTC
>CANNZV010003666.1:0-57123 GCA_947561585.1 Caprella mutica
ATATGGATTTTGTTAATTTATGCATCTAATTGTTTCATTTAATAGAGCAACCATCAGTCGATTGTTGCGCGTTTGAATGATATGGATTTTGTTAATTTATGCATCTAATTGTTACATTTAATAGAGCAACCATCAGTCGATTGTTGCGCGTTTGAATGATATGGATTTTGTTAATTTATGCATCTAATTGCTACATTTAATAGAGCAACCATCAGTCGATTGTTGCGCGTTTGAATGATATGGATTTTGTTAGTTTATGCATCTAATTGTTTCATTTAATAGAGCAACCATCAGTTGATTGATGCGCGTTTGATTGATATTGATTTTGTTAGTAACTGTTTATGCATCTAATTGTTTCATTTAATAGAGCAACCATCAGTCGATTGTTGCGCGTTTGAATGATATTGATTTTGTTAATTTATGCATCTAATTGTTACATTTAATAGAGCAACAATCGACTGATGGTCGACTTATTAAATATAAAAAAGTATTTTCATAATAAAAACAAAACAATTAATTAAATGAATAAACAAAGAAAACCTGTATCATTCGAACGAGTAGAAATCGATCGATAGGGCAGCCATCGATCGATTCCTGCGCGTTCGAATGATATGATTCATTTTAGTATACGCTATAAAATGTGCCAATTTGATCTACAAACTAAAAAAAATCATATCATTCGAACACGCAGAAATCGATCGATGGATGCGCTATCGATTGATATACGTTATAAAATGCTCCAATTTGATGTACAAACTAAAAAAATCATATCATTCAAACGCGCAAAAATCGATCGATGGTTGCGCTATCGATCGATATACGCAATCCAATGTGCGATTTTGATGTACAAATTAAAAAAAAAAAAATCATATCATTCGAACGCGCAGGGATCGATCGATGAATGCGCTATCGATCGATGGCTGCGCAAACTGTTGATCAACAGATTGCGCAGCGAAATCGGTCGATATTGCAGATCACTCAAACGCGCGTGACATATATATTGTAAATAATGAGTTTTGATTTTTTGATTTTAGAGTCTTTTTAATAAAGATATTTTAATGGAAACTTAGTGCTGATATTAAAGCGATACTGGGGGACCAACAACCTGTAACCTGTAACCTGTATTATTAACAATCACTAATTTGTTTTGGTGGGTTTAAACCGTTTAATTAATTATCAATTAATCTCAAAACATGTTATATTGTGTCAGTTATCAATTTTATTAATTAACAAATAAGAACAGGTGTTTCTCCCGCCCTTTTCGTTTGCTTGTTTACGTTCGTGACGTCACGGCTGCCAAGAGGGACAGCTCGACGTACTACCTACCGTGTCGTCGAGTTCCACGAACTTGACAAACGTTCTTCGTCACGGGAACGGTTGCTTCTTGTAGAACTGAGGGACGTCCTTCGAGTTCTTCAGCACGGGAACGCACCTTTTAATAAAAAATTGATATTTCCAGTAATTTTTCACTAACTAGCGTGCCGCACGTTTCTATCACACCAACATATAATTCCATCCAATAGAAAATTATATAATTTGGCGTGACATCCAATAGAATTGATATCGTCACGCCAATGTATATTTTCAGTTATCGTTATATCTACTAAGTTTCGTGCCGCACGCTCATATCACGCCAACACATAATTAATTCCAACTTCCAAGGAAGTTAATTAATTCCATCCGACATTAAACTATATAATTGATATCGTCACGCTAATTTATATTTTCAGTTATCGTTGTACTAAGTTGCGTTGTACCAGTGCAGCTGGTCTGTCCTATGTTTATTGTCAAAACCTCTCCTGTTGCATAATAGACATGTGTACTAATTTTCACTTTATTACAGATATATATTCCGAAGGTATTGTAATTATTTAATGTTAATATTAAGTTTCCAACCTGTCTAACGCTGAAACTCACTTACCTCTCTCTGCTTGATTACCCTTCCTTAACCTGTAAGTTTTATTCATTTGCTTTGCTTTATTATCATTTGCTTTATTATTGATTTTATTTATTATTTGCTTTACTTTTTGTTTGTTTACTTTTCTATTGCTTATGTAGTTATGCTATTTGTTTGCAGATAACTGCACTCTCTCACGCCTTCTTATTTATGCTCTACACTTCACCTTGTACCATCCTTTTGCCTGCAATAGAAAATAAGCTACTAATAATCTGTTCTTCAATATCCTTAATTTAAGATAATGGTTTGGAACCACATACCTATATAATTCTGTTCGGCTACCCGCCCGCAACAAGTGGCATCTTCGACGGGATTGAAGTAAATAATAGATAATGGTAGTTGAAAAGTCTCCCGTGAAGGGGAACGACAGACCTGATATGGCAAATCTAGATGAAGAAGGCTGCTCTGGAGCAAGAAGCAAGACTACAACACGGAGGCGTGAGCTGAGTGAAGAAGGGAATGACGGATCAACTGGAGGTGGTGCTATGTCTCTTTTGTCTAGAGCTGAGTGGCCACCATTGGCATCTTCTTCAAAGCAGCTATCTGATGGCAAGCTTGGAGAGCTGCCACAGATTTTGGCAATTCAGAGCTTGCTGGCTCAGTTCAGTAACACTAGGGTCAGAGCTGATTTTGTAAATGGAAAGTTTAATGAAAGAGGAGATGCTGGCTATTTGGGTGCTTTGGATGAACTTCGTTGGCTTCTGTTTCCTCGATGGCAGGGAGTAAGCCTCGATCAAATCAGTCCTTCATATGTGGATTCAGCTAAGCACATGGAAAACCTGTTATCAAGGAGAGGTGAAGTACCTTTTATCACAGTGGGATGTGATGCCACATTCTCTTACTCTCGCTGGTATGAGATACTTCTTAAATTGTCCGTGGACCGCTACTGGAAGGAAACCCCAATAGCCATGAGATGCACTCACTTTGCTGATGAGGGCAACAACAAAAGTACTGTGCCAAGTGTTAATGCTGGGATTAATGAGACCACTAAATCTCACAATGATGTCAAATTATCTAGTTTCTGTTCAAGCAGGAGTGAAGTTTTCTCAAATTCTAAGTTAGATGCTCGGAAAACTAGACTTAAACATAAGAAGTCAAAGAAACGTGTTGAAGAGATAATGCTATCATCAGATTCTTCATCAGACTCTGAAAGCTCTTCTTCAGTGACAGGAGATGCATCATCAAGTTCTTCACTGTCATCTGGAAGATATCATAAGGGGAGATCTAGAGAGATAGTTACCCCTCCACCATTTGAGATGAAGGGAAAGACCTCTTTAAAGGACTACCTCACAGTATATGAAAGATACTTTTCTGGTAAATTTAGAGGCAACTCCTATGATATGTGCCAGCAATTGGAACAGTTCTTATCTGGAGAGCTGTTGAATGTCTACCAAATTCGGGGTGGCAGAAGAATGAGGTACCAGAAAATGAAAGGAATCTTGCTAGACTACTACAAAAAGCAACGAATTGGAGGAAAAAGCTACTGGAGGAAGGAATTCCTGAGAGCAACCCCTATGCAAGGAGAAAACTTGTCTCTTTTTGGAATGAAGCTACTGGAACTCTCTGAATCTGCTTTTCCCCAGTCATCACGTGAAAGAGCATTGCAGGTGCGACAACAGTTCTTGAGCAATATTCCCCAATTCATATCTGGCAAGATCCTAGATGCTGAAAGGACTCTTAAAGCCACCTCCAGGGGAAAAACGAAACGTATGAGTTTCTCTGCAGTGATGGAGATGGCAGTTGATCTCCAAAATGATGTACCAAAAAGACACTCAGTCATGTGGTCAGATAGTGTCTCTAGATATGAGCCTGAGCCACGAAGTAGGACATATTCTGGAATTGAGCTACATGAGCAAGGTTCAGATCATGACGATCCATCAGGAGAATTTAGAAGGGCTCTCCAACCATCACAACAACATCAGCCCCAACGATCTGGATCTATTGGACCTCTTAATGCAATGGGTCGATACAGGGATCCTGAGTCTGATAACAGAGCCAGATTCTGTTCTCACTGTGGTAAGAAGAGTCACAATAAAAACAACTGCTGGAGAGCAAATAATAACTGTTTGATTTGCGGATCAAATCACAGAATGCAGGAATGCCCTAGATACGACCCAACTTTCAGAAGTCGCTCAACATCAGGCAAGAAGTTAAACTGAAGTTTCTCAATTCTGAGGGAGAACAATTGAGAAATGTAAACAGACTCCCTAAACAAGATTTTTGTCAGCAGACAAGGATCTTCTACTCATCTACTGCAGGACTGATTCCTGAGAGTAAAAAGATGTCTGATTTCTTTTCTGCAGCTGGCAGTGGGTCTTCTTCTTTGTGCAGTGAGGGGAGTAGCAGTGATTGTTGCCATCAGGAGGAGGCTTCTACTGCAATTAGAAGGGAAGTAAACTCTATTGATGATTGCATTAATAACTTTCCTAAATATGTAAATTTAGTAGGCCTTAATAAGGATCTATTCAATGTTAACGTTAAACTTAATGATAAAGTAGTGACTGCTGTCATTGATTCTGGGTCAGTGTGCTCTCTAATCTCGGAAGAATTAGCTATTAAAATGAACCTTACCCTAACGAAAAGCTCTGTTGAACTAAAAGGGCTAGGAAATGTACCATTTAAAATTCTGGGTGCTTCTGAATGTACTTTATTTATTGGTGATATTAAAATGAATGACTTACATCTAATGATTTACCCTAGTAATACCAATTCTAGTGGTGATATTTTCTTAGGTGTTGACTTTCTCAAAGGTAATAACATAGAATTAGCCATTAAAGATAAGATTATAGTAAAGCACTTTGATGATGATGGAAAGGTTGAACTATATGTTGATAATTCTGGTATTGTTACTCAGACTCTTTATTGTGATATCAAATGTTATGCTGGTCAAGATATGTACATCGATAGGAATTCATCTAAATGTGTATCTGTTAACTTTTGTGTTTCTATTCCAGACTCAACTCAAATGCTGTATTTCTGTGATGGTGATGTTGATGCTAAGTTGGCTGACAAGGTGAAGGGTCTCGATGGTGTCATGGATTCAGTAACTAAGAGAATATTGCTTATTGCTAGAGAAAACTCATCTCATATTCACTCTGGTCAGATGGTGGGTAAGGTTTCCTCTGTAGCCGAGCTGCCAGACTGTGACGAGGAGGACCGTGAGCCAAATAATAATCCCCTATCACAAATAACTCTTCCTATGTTAAATGTTGAGCAGCAAACCAAAGTGTTTAGTATGCTGCAGAATGTAGATACGGTGTTTAGCCAGGGTGATCTTGACATAGGTCATGCTAACGTAACTGAGCACGTAATTAAACTCTCTAGTAATACTCCAATTTACCAAAGACCTAGGCGTTTCCCTCCACCTGTAGCTATTGAGATCGAAAAACAGTGCCAGGAGTTACAGGCTTTGGATATTATTGAAGCGAGTGTCTCACCTTGGAATTCACCAATTGTGCCTATTATTAAGAAAGGGGGTGGGTTACGCATGTGTATAGATTATAGGAAACTTAATTTGTTGACAATTCCTGATAGACACCCTGTACCCAATTTGGCTGATTCAATTTTCGGTTTACATGGCACTAAGTATTTTTCAAGGTTAGATTTGGTAAAGAGCTATTATCAGATCCCAATTGATGAATCAAGTCGGCAGTACACTGCATTTTCCACTTCGAAAAGCCATTGGCAATTTAAAAGATTGAGTTTTGGCATGAGAAATGCACCGTCGGCATTCCAACGTGAAATACAGGCAGTGCTAGGTGCATTCCCTTCGAACAAGGTCATTGCATATATTGATGACATCTTGATTATGAGTAGCTCATTTGAGGATCATCTCGATCTAGTGAATAAAGTCCTTCAGACATTGAAATCTTACAAAATTAAGATTCATGCAAATAAATGTGATTTCTTTAAGGACAAAGTTGAGTTCCTTGGACATGTAATTAGTCAAACTGGCATCACAAAAACACCTGAGTATGTAAATAAAGTTGCTAATTACCCACGTCCCCAGACCAAGGGTGAATTGAGAGAGTTTTTGGGTTTTGTTAATTTTCAGCGCAAGTTCTTGCCAAATTGTTCAGTTATTCAGAGACCCTTATCTTGTCACACCAGCGGTAAAAAGAACAATAAATTAATTTGGACCGAAGAAATGGTTGTAGCTTTCAATTCACTCAAATCCGAAATGCAGCAAGAGGTTGAGTTGGCGTACCCAGATTATTCTGATGAAGCTGATAAAATAGAGCTCTGGGTCGATGCATCAAATGTAGGGTCTGGTGCTTACCTGGCACAAAAACAAGGTGAATCACACCGTGTAATAGGGTTCGCCTCAATGATGTTCTCTGGCCCTCAGCTAAACTATTCCACCCTTGAGAGAGAATTGTGTGCTTTGAGATGGGGTGTGAAGACTTTTCGTCCGTTTATTTATGGGATACCATTCATTCTTTATACTGATCACCAACCGCTGGTGCATTTGCATAACATGAAGATTGTATGTTCAAGATTAGCTAGAACTGTTGAAGAATTGGCTGATTATAATTTTGAAATTAGATATGTGCCAGGTCATCTGAACTCTGCTGCTGATGCATTGTCCCGCATTAATGAAAAACCTATTGAATTTATGTATGAATATGATTCTTCATTACCTGTGGGTCTTGTTATTGATTCTAATTGTGTTCCAGGTGGTGGAGAGTCCATGATAGTGAGCCTCTTTAGATGTTTGTCAAGGCTTACTCATCAGAAACCTCTACCAGGAGCTGAACAGCAGTTGAGGGAACTCTTGGTGGACGAACTCATGAATAATCCGGATCGTTATAAGCTTAAATTGGACCGGACTGGCAGAAAGAATCTAAGACTGATGCGACTTGAAGGGCAACTTCCCTCATTTGATCTATTAATGGCTGCCAGTCGTTTGTATTCTGTTAAGATCAATGTTTATTTCTGGCCGAAAAGTCCTGTTATTTATCAGTTTGATGAGTACGATAGAGCCATACACCTTCAGTGTATCAGTGGCATTCACTTTAACCCGTTAATTGAATTAAATACATTCAGTCAGCCTGAGTTGCCAAGTTCCTCCATCAACACTGTTCAAGCTCCTGATATTTCGTATAAATGTAATGTTGATTATTCAGATAGTTTGGATTTAATTGAGGATGTTGATTTGTGTAGTACTTTTGATGAACGTTTTGAATATTGTCACCACGCTCTGTGTTCTCTCCCACAAGTTACTGTAACTCTTAATAATAATAAGTTTTGTACCGTGCTAGACACTGGTGCTGAGATTAGCTTAATTAAAATGTCAACTTTGAATGCCATCAGAGAATCCCAATCTGTTACTGTTACCAACGAACGAATTTGTGAAATAATTGGATTCTCTGATCAACGCAAGACTATTGATAAAACTGTGGAGTTGACATTTAGCATGGGATCATTTACAATGCCTGTACCTTTCAAATTTGCTGTATGTGATGATTCTTGTTTTCCATTTTGTATATTAATTGGGTTGGATTTTATGTCTGAATTTGATTTGAAACTTAACCTCAGTAGTGGTTCTTTGTTTAGTGGCAAAGGTTTGGCAGGTCAATTGTTAGTTGATAGTTCTGATCTGTCAACACAGAGGGTTCTCATGGTCCAAACTTCCCTATCCACATCTCATGTCCTCAAGATGGACATTGTTAACAATGAGTTTCGATTCGAAATTAAAGGGTCGTCACCTACAATTAATGGATTGTCTTTGTCTAACGACATTAATTGTTTTAAGTCAATTCAGGTAAGATGTCCTGATTTAAAGATGCTTCGCAGATGTCTGTCAAATGATATTGACCATTCTGAGTGGCCTAGTCGTGTGAAGCAATTTGCCAAACATCATTCCAAACTGTCAATGGTTAATGATTTAATTGTCTACACAGATGAGGTTCCTTCTGTTGTTGTACCATTTAGTTTCTTTGTTGGAATTGCTCTGGTGTTACATAACGAATTCGCTCACATTGGTCGTGATAAACTGCTTAACCTGGTTAAAAATGTGTTTTGGCATCCTTCTAAATATAAAGTTTGTAGTGATGTTTGTGTGACTTGCACTAGTTGTCAGACTATGAAAGAATATTCGACGGTTGTTTCCCCTCCTACTATTAAGATTCAGTCCAGTTATCCTTTCGAAATTGTTGCTATGGATCTAATTTCTTTCCCTCGGACGTCACAAGGCTTCATTGGTTGTTTGATGGTAGTTGATCATTTCTCAAAGTGGGTTGCCGCTGTCCCAATTAGAGATAAGAAGTGTGCTACGGTTGTAAGGATGTTGAATTACTATGTTTTACCATTTTTACCTCGCATTCCTTCTAATATCCTTACAGATAATGGTCCTGAATTCTCTTCATTCGAGTTTGATGAATTTGCTGAGTGTCACTCGATCAAACACATATTGACCACACCTTACCAACCAACTTCAAACGGTGCTGTAGAGAGGGTCAATAGAACCATTAAGAATCTGATACGAAGTATAACTGAATCGGGAAACTCCTGGAACGATTCATTGCCAAGGGCAGTTATTACATATAACAACACCCATCATGCAGAATTGGGAAGTTCCCCTGCTAATTTCTTATTACAAAAATCCCATGATTTAAATTGTAATCCAGTTCCTAATGCTCTTCAAGAGATGTGGCAAGAGGGTCACCCTAAATTCTCGCCTTTTAAATTGGGCCAACTTGTAAACGTAAAAACTCAACGAAGGGGATTTCTCACCACTAATAAATTCCAAGCTAACTTTGAAGGTCCATACAAGATCATTAAGGTTAACAGTAATGGAGTCACCTACCAGGCCGAGTGTGTTTCATCTGGTGACATTTCACGAGTTCATCATTCTAAGCTGAGACCATTCAGACAAATTCCTAAGTATATTGTTGATCATCCTTATTATTCTAAATACAATAATAATGATGAGATGAATGTTAATGTTCCTAATGTTTTTCCAGTTAATGACGGGTTGTTAGATGGTGCTTTTGCTGTGGATTATTTTGGTGATTCTTCTAGTACAAGTTCTAGCTTCTCAGGTTTCTCCCAGAATGATGATTTTGATGATCGATTAGGGCCTGTAGATGTTTTTCCTGATGTTTCTGAAGTACGAAAGGAATGTCATGGCTGTGAATTAGAGGCTAGAAGGGAGATTTCTTTGGTTGATGAAAGTTTCGTAGATAGTGTACCTGAAGTAAATTCAATTGGTTCTGATGTAGAAGAGCACAGATTGTCTTGTATAACTAAAAGTAGTAATCTAATTGACTGGACAGATTCTGATTTTCTAGCTAGTGATAGTGACTTTGAATTGCCATCTGTGAATTCTGATTATATGCTTGATGAGAGTCATGAACAGATTGGTCACATTAAATCGGAGACTGATAACCTCCCAAATGAGGGGACTGGTGAGACTGATTGTTCTGGTGACTTTGACGGATTTGGTGTTGGTGACTTGTCGGTTGTAAGATCAGAAACAATTAGGAAGTTGTTAGCCACTAATCCAGATTACTATTCTCTCGTACCACAAGATGGTTCCACTAGACAATTAAGGTCTATGGGTCCAGTATTAGATATTCCAAACGTGCAAGATAGAACTTTAGAAAGAGCTGTAAGAAAAGCTCATAGGTATGGAGATTACGATACAACTTAGTATATTTTTGATTTAAAAAAAAAAAACTATTTTTGCACATATGTTGTAAAACCTAAACCCTTCACATTTTATGTATTAATAAACTACTATCCATTCCTATTTTTGTAATAAAATATTTTTTTGTAAGGGTGGAGGGGAAGCATGTGAAGCTTTGTTCTTTTCACTTTTCATTTCACATATTTTTGTATTTTATTATTTTCAATTTTTGTCATTTATTTTGTAGACATTTTCTTTGTGTTCTATTATGTTCATAATTTTCATTTGTTTCATCATGTATTATTTTGTTTCATTTTGTAGCTGTGATTCTGTTCATTTAGTAATTGTGTTTCATTGTGTTTTCTTTTCTTGTGTTTATTTTTGTCTATATGATAATTTAGCTGAGTTTGTTTTCTATATTGAGTAGGTTATGTCAAGCAAGCAAGTGAGTGGATACGTACACATGTCAAATTTTAGCAATAGGAAGGTTTGGTGGGGAGGCATGTACCAGTGCAGCTGGTCTGTCCTATGTTTATTGTCAAAACCTCTCCTGTTGCATAATAGACATGTGTACTAATTTTCACTTTATTACAGATATATATTCCGAAGGTATTGTAATTATTTAATGTTAATATTAAGTTTCCAACCTGTCTAACGCTGAAACTCACTTACCTCTCTCTGCTTGATTACCCTTCCTTAACCTGTAAGTTTTATTCATTTGCTTTGCTTTATTATCATTTGCTTTATTATTGATTTTATTTATTATTTGCTTTACTTTTTGTTTGTTTACTTTTCTATTGCTTATGTAGTTATGCTATTTGTTTGCAGATAACTGCACTCTCTCACGCCTTCTTATTTATGCTCTACACTTCACCTTGTACCATCCTTTTGCCTGCAATAGAAAATAAGCTACTAATAATCTGTTCTTCAATATCCTTAATTTAAGATAATGGTTTGGAACCACATACCTATATAATTCTGTTCGGCTACCCGCCCGCAACAGCGTGACGCACGCAACTCGCAAGCAACCTATCGGCTATCGCACGACCTCCCCACGACCGAATATGTCAGATTTACCATCCTCTCAAGTCTCAGGCTCAGCCTTCCCAATCCTCTCCTTCTTGCACTCACTAAAACAATCTCTCTTTGCCGTCACCAACACACCAAGGTACCTGACCGTACCTCATCTCCCCCACTGTCACACATCTGATACCCCCCACCCACCTCAGCCTCTCCTCCTTGAATCCTTCTCCCCCATTGAAAACCATGCACATGCTCTTCTCCCTAGAGTCCTCCCCTTCTGTATAGTGTATCCCATACCACTCCTCAAGTTCTCAACAGCTTCTCAATTATCATTCCCACAACCATTACAAATAGCTGCGGAGAACCCGTGCAACCTTGCCTGATCCCACTTCCAACTTCGTTTCCCCCAACTGCTTTCCCTCCCTCCAGATCTCAGTCCTATCTCCTTGGTACCCAGTCTGTAGAATATGCAACATTTTTCCAAGACTCTCTGCGAGTCTGCGGGAGTTTTTGATTGAATTTTAGAAATTTGACATCTCTGTGGGAGATTTTGAATTAGTTTCCTATGTTACCATTAATTTAGCTGCGGGAGATTTTGAATTAATTCCTATGTTACCATTATTTTAGCTGCGGGAGATTCTGAATCTGCTGCTGAGAGTTGGAGAGTAACCGTCTCTCAAATTAAAATCTCTGCGGGAGAAGAGACACATTCTGCAGACTGACCTGGTACAAATTTGCCACCACACTAATCATCCTTGGAAGTTGGGTCACACTTATAGTACATAAGAGCCCCCATCAGCGTCCCCCTATCAACACTATCGAATGCCTTCGCAAAGTCCACCGCTACTACCACCAATGCTTCCTTCTTCCTATAGCTCTCCTCCACACTTGCCCTCAACAGGAACAGATTTTCTTCCATCCTTCTTCCCTCCGTAAACCCTGTCTGCAGACTCCACACTCTCTCATGCAACATCTTCTGCTCACTCACCTTCTCTTTCAATAATCCCATAAACATCTTATAGCCAGCAATTATCCGGCGACAATTTTCCAATTAATCCGTATGTTTACATGTTATTTCACTAATTAGTGGAGAGAATTTCGAGATTTTAGGCCATTTCGGAGAGAAAATGGAAAATCTTTGAAGAGAAATTGCCCCAAAATTAAATATCTAGAGACTGATTGTGCATGCTTTGCAGTCTGGAGCGAGTAAGGCCTGTAAGGGTGCAGTTGTAACAGTCTGCAGAAATTAGTATAGTGTTCGTAGAGATATCTTATTCTGTTCACGGTAAAAATTATGGAGCAAGTAAAGATAATGTACCAGAAACAGTCCAAGTAAAGTTAACGGACCAGAAATGACGCTGGTAAAGATAACAGACCTTAAAACTTTATTTTAGTTTTGTAAAAGATTTGATTTAGTATTTTATAAATATAAAAACTTATAAATTATAATATTAATGATTATGTCACGCGCGTTTGAGTGATCTGCAATATTGACCGATTCCGCTGCCCAATCTATTGATCAATAGTTTGTGCGCAGCCATCGATCGATAGCGCAACCATCGATCAATTGCTTTGCGTTTGAATGATATGATTTTTTTAGTTTGTACATCAAATTGGCACATTTAATCGCAGATATCAATCGATAACACAACCATCGATCCTTTTCTGCGCGTTCGAATGATAATTTTCTTATTTCATGCATTTAATTAATTGTTTTGATTTTAGTGGAATTTTTTTGTCTTTTCAAACAATTTCTTTTATATTTAATAAGGCAACCATCAATTGATTGTTGTGTGTTTGAATGATAGGAATTTGTTAGTTTATGCATCTAATTGTTACATTTAATAGAGCAACCATCAGTCTCTTGTTGCGCGTTTAATTGATATGGATTTTGTTAGTTTATGCATCTAATTGTTACATTTAAATTTTAATAGAGAAACCATCAGTCGATTGTTGAGTTTCTGCCGAAGCCTTGTTTGGATTAAAACAGGTCCGTAGAAAAGCACATATATTTCAAGTTGTCTGTGCGACGGTCTGTCTGGTGTACACTCACTGTACAGTTACTGAAATAATATTATTTATTTATTTAAAATACACTTTTTTAACATTATTTGAAACAATTTAAGTTTTATTTAAAATTGTTCAACTAAAATTCAAAATATTTCAAGTTCAATTTATAAAAATGAAGATCAATTTAAAAATTAAATTCTATGGGCCCTCGATATCACACATAGGAAGATCTGCACTAATACAGCGTGACACAAGAAAAGAGGGATGAAAGTAAACGCTTGTAACTCAAAAAGTAGTACACTTAGAAAAATGAAATAAAAACCAAAAGATAGGGTATATCTTCAAGATTTATTAGGTCTATAACAAATGCTCAATATTTCTGCATGTGGATCAACAAAGCCCGACAGATTTTTTCGAGAAACCTCTACACTTGCCTAATGTACTCCTCTGGTGCGGCCTTAGCTCTAGCCGAGATTTTGGTCCATATTTGTTTTAATATCCTGACAGAAATGCACGCACAGTTACATCTGATACATATATTGAAACGTTAAATATTATTTAAACAGGCGACATTCACCCTGACCGTTGGGTTCAACAAGACAAGGCAACAACTCAGACCTAATTGCCAGAACAAAATTGACTAACAAGTCGTTGTGGTACCCACAACATCTCTCATCTTATGGAATTCCCTTGGCCAGCCAGGTCTCCTGGTTTGACTTCTTTGAATTTTTTTCTTTAGGGGTATGTAAAGGAGAATGTTTTCAGAGAAAAGACAGATACTATTGAAAACCTGAAGGATACTTTCTAAAAAAATATTTCATCAATGAATCAAGATATCCTAGGTGCGGTGATAGCGAATTTTGAGAAACGTATAAATTTGTGTAGTGAGCAGCAGGGAGCACATTTTGAGTACTTGTTATAAATTAAACAAATCTTGAAGATATACTCTATCTTTTGGTTTTTATTTCATTTTTCTAAGTGTACTACTTTTGAGTTATAAGCGTTTACTTTCATCCCTCTTTTTTTGTGTTACTCTGTATCATTATATTAGTAAGGGAAGGGGATGAGAGAAGTGAGATGATCGGGTAGTGAGATGAGAGTTGCTGCTCTATCAAATGTAACAATTAGATGCATAAACTAACAAAATCCATTTCATTCAAACTCACAACAATCGATTGATGGCTTCTCTATTAAATGTAACAATTAGATGCATAAACTAACAAAATCCACATCATTCAAACACGCAACAATTGACTGATGGTTGCCTTATTAAATATAAAAAAGTATTTAAAACTATTTTCCCATTAAAAAAAAACTATTAATTAAATGCATAGACTAAGAAAATCAGTATCGTTCGAACACGCAGAAATTGATCGATGGTTGCGTTATCGATTGATATCCGTGATAAAATGTGCCGATTTGATGTACAAACTAAAAAAATCATATCATTCGAACGCGTAGCAATCGATCGATACTTGCGCTATCGATTGATTGCTGCGCAAACTATTGATCAATAGATTGCGCAGCGAAATTGGTCGATATTGCAGATGACTCAAACGCGCGTGACAATTATACATTAATTTTGCATATCTTGTTAATTGAAAGAATTGATAAAAAAGTGATCCATTTGAATTTGTGAAGAATGAGTACCCAGTAAAAAGATGGGGAAAAAACATCTGCTTAAATCCTTTATTGTGGTATCTATGATTCATAAAAATTATATTCTTATTCCAATTATTGTTCAATTGAAAATAATATTCTGGCAAAGTCGATGGATTTTTGTTATTTATTCCTATGTTACCATTGATTTTTGATAGAAAAATGGGTAAAACGTTGGTGGATTAACCAAACTACTGGAAATTTATGGTGGATTTTTTCAGCTTTTTTAAAAAGTTGGTGAAATTTTGTGCCCCAGACACAGACTGGTGTACTGAGAATCTTCAAAAAATGTTCCATATTTGTAATAATTACATGTAAACACAGGAATTAATTGGAAAATTATCTACGGATACTTCAGAAGGCAAATTTCAAGGCCTCTACAGTTGCCGGATATACTTCATCACTCATCTTTAGCAGACAGCCAGCTGGGGTGTACCTCAATTTGAAAACTAGAGTTTAGAATCAGGGGGAATTTGGTATATTTCTGCAGAGAAGGTGCATACCTTAGAGGTTAGACCTATGAATTTTAATCAGCAATCAATGACTGAAGGTGATCATGTGTTAAAATATATTTTCATTACAGAGTGAGTAGCTTAAAAATACATTTAGCATGCAGTGATTGTTGCGATGATTGCAAGTTCGCAACAATCACTGCATGCAAAATGTAGGTAACTTTAAACAGCACCAGTCCTCATGAAAAAATATTAATAATTATATTTTCAAACCGATTTAGAAGCTGTCTTTTCCTGACTTTTACTTTTCAACATAATTACATAGATTATATAAAAAAGAATGTGATAAAATGCAAGATACTCATATTATGAGCATTTATTCAAATATACAGGGTGTCTCAAAAAACTCTAAATACCACTTTAGGTTAGTATATTTCAAAAACTATTGGAGGTAGAGGTTTTTTCTGGCATCTTCTTCATTGTTGAATCCTTCTCCATCAACAGTTAAATTTTCATCAAGTTTTATTCATTTTTGTCAATGTTATAAGGATTCTATTGATGGGTGATGAAAATGGCCTTTAAGCAAATAGTATGAAAATCTAAGAATTATAATTTATATTTTTCATCTTTGCTTGTTAATTTTCATTTGAATGATTAACTATTCTTTTGCATATACCAATGGATGGGTAAATATCAGATGAAGGTTTTTATAAAGACTAAATATCGAAAAGTCGATTTGTTAAGATTTTATAACAGTTTTAGTGAGGACTGGCGTGCCTGGACCAGTCCCTAGGTTAGTGAACAAACTTTTAAGGGCTAGGTTACTAGGGTTAAACTAGACATATTTATATTTTTAGCAGAATCATTTTCTCATGAGAAAATGATTGAAAATGCAAATAAAAGCAATTTATATTTCAATGTTCTGAAGGAAAAAATTATCAAAATTGATGTTGGAATCAAAGGAGATCTGCAAGTAAGTGTTGCCTATCTCATCGCTGTTAGACTACTTCAATATTGTCGATTTTATAAAATCTTGATAAATTGTACCTAATGAGATCTTAATTGTTCAATATTCACTAGTAATAAATTGGCAAAATACCATTTACAAAATATATTTGTACTTTTTCTTAAAAATAAAACAAGAAATTATTGACCACTATATTGATAAATACACTGAAATTTAATTTTCTTGATGGAAAATATCCATTATAAAGTAGCTACCTACCTATAACTTATAAGAATAATTTTTTTCAGGGCATCAGAGATGATTGTTGGGATGATCGTTCACTTCAAGAGGCTTCAAAGCTTGTCAGAACTAAACTCAATGAAACCAAGACTTTGCTGGCAAAGCTAATCACTCTGGCTCAGGTGGATGGAAAAGATTCTCATATTAAATTAATGAAATAAGAATAAAAGAGCTGAAACTTTTGTGTTAACTATGTTTTAAATATAGCTACATTAGTGTCATTATGAATGTTCTTACCATTGCTAAGTAGCTATCTTAAATCATTACTTGCTACAGATAAGTTCTTTAGTGAATGTACATAAAATTACCTTCCTATAAATTAAGCATTGTAATTTATTTTTATTTCTATAACTACATCCAAATTTCAGTCAGACCATTTTATAATCATATTTCAAACCATAAATTATTCCTATAGTTAATTAAAGTTTTCATTTCTAAATAAATCTATCTAACTAACTAAGGTATTCTCATATCCATCCTTTAAGTGAATCTCATTAACTAACTTTGATGCTGATCTGAAGCTATGATTTGCAATTAAATTACTAATTGTCAAATGGAGTTTATTTTCAACTGAATTACTTCATACAAAAACTTTCTTTCTAGGAGGAAGAAGATCAACAACTGCGTGATGCAGCTGTCGCAGAAGCTGAAAAACTTAAGAGCTGTTCCCAAGATACACACAATGCCTTCAGAAACTCTCTGCTAAAGGCACAGCTTGCCATTGGGGAGGTGAGAAATACCTTCATATCAATGGTTTATGTTGATACTGTAGAATTATTTATTATAGCACAGAGTTAATTGATGTAATAGATCATTAAGTTCATTGGAAGTATGCTCATCAAAAATAAGCAACTAAACAAAACTATCCACATTTTATGTTAAGTTGAAGTAGGTAGTTTCAGATTTGCAGTGGTTAATTTAGGACTGTAATGGTAAACTGATGATAAAATATTTTCAAATAAACTCTTTCAACAGCTATTAGGAATGTAGCTAGGCATAGATTTTCAAATATATTATAATAGGTACTTATCTTAATTATTTGAAAATTTTCATTCAGAGAAAAAAGCAAGAATTGTTTGGACCTCCAGTGAATGAGGGTGACTCATCTAAAGACAGCTTGCGTCAAAGAATGAACAAGAGCATGGCTCTGAAGCAGTCTTCTCAACTGACTGATGACTTGCTCACAGTCACCAGAATGATTCAAGAGAACACTGATAAGAGTGCCAAGACACTCGATAAACTAGTGGAGAGCTCACAGACAATAGGTGAGGTTGGGGTAAATTTATACTATAAGATTCTGCTGCTAATAAACATAAGGTTGGTCATTTGCGCAATATTTATCTAACATTAGTTGAGAAATGTTTGATTTAGCACAAATTATAGTCTATTCAAGTTGATTCTTAAATATAAGCTCAATTGAAATGGTTGAAATTATTTCTCTATATTAGCTATCACATCATGAATTCGTAACTCATGCTCTTTTGATAACATTTCCTCAGGAAGCACTCAAGAGGAATTCAAGACGATGGGCTCTGTTATTAGTCAGGCAAAGAAAATACTTGGTAAATACGGCCGAAGGGAAAACACTGACAAACTTCTCATATTTTTAGGTTTAGTATTTTTTGTTGCTTGTTGTTTGGTTGTAGTTAGAAATAGATTGAACTTATTCTAAACGAGTTATGTGACCTATGAAATATTTATTTTTTTAATTCTAATAAATGGTTATTACTATCTATCTTGACTTGTTTCATTTTAGCTATCTATTGTTTACAGGTAATCAATTTTCTAATATTTTACAATAAGGTTTAGCTCGCTATTGCTATACTTGGTATCAGATTGTTTTAACTTGATTTTGCAAAGTTTACATTTTCCTATAATTGTTCTGTACAAACTTCCCTTAACTTTTCCTATAAAATGGTAATTCAATTTTTATCAGATATATATATTTACAAGTCTTTTCAAAGTTTATGACGAGTATTTAAATCAATCTTTATATGTTGTATGCTGCAATTTTTGGTCTGAATATTTTTTACTTGAGTATATCGTTCTTTTATAACCAATTCGTCATGATTAAAAAATTGCTATTTTTCGTTTAATGTATTATCGTCATTATTTGAGTTATGATGTTGTCGTAAAGGAGCGATATTTAAATGACATTCCTTGGAGCTATGTACAATGACAGCTATAATTATTTTATCCAGTAGCAAAGATGCTCTTCTATAAACTTTATCAAACAAAAGGGTGAAAAGTTCATCGAGTCGCCGACCGTCATAATTGAATAATATATTTCATTCTTACTTTGCTTTGATATATATTTTTTAAAAGCCACTTGCAGTTTTAGGGAATGACTTTTGGGTTATGCTTCTCAATTACCTTTACATTTATCAAATTAATATCCAAACCCATTCTATTTATGTTACTTTCCTTGGAGTTTATCCATTATTATTTTTACAATAATGTTTTTGTGTCTAATTTATATGAGCAGGGGCGTATCTAGGATTCGGTCAAGGGGGGGGCACTTTTCAAAAAATTTAATGTTTCTGAAAAAAATCTACGGATAATTCCTCAAACTGGTCAGTTATTTGATTATTTTAATTGCTTTGAACTTGCTTACACTGTGTTCCGTCAGAAGCGTCATTTTTTAAATTGCGAAATGGTAGGACGTCATTATGTTCATAAAGTACAAAGAATGGATTTTATTCTATTAACATTAGCATTTTTCTTAAACCTTAAATGTTTTTGAATTTGAGAAGAAATGCATCGTCCTGTATTCTGTAGTTTGCCAAATCACCTTCTTCTTCAACAGTATGTCGAAAATTCATGCTTCACTCCATGACAAGTATAAGAGCGGCTAAATCTTACCACCTGAAAAAGTTCACAAGTGTTCGTGGTCTATTCAATGAAACTGGTTCTATCCACAAGAAAAGCAAATGATAACAAAACCAAAAAGAACAGAAACAGTGATTCAGGTGGTGAAGAGTTTCTATGAAGAACCCCCCAGTTTTTCAGTAGATTTCACCAACCATAATTCCGTTGTGGAGGATCGTCAGGTACACAAATGAAAATCCCTGAAATATCAACAGAATAAATGATAGGTATGATGCTAAGGTAATATCTTTGTTGCCATTATTAATTGAATGGATATAATCTTTCATGCATTCCTTGATGATGATGGCAACTTGTCATCGGTTAATGGTGTTTCATATCTCAGATTGCTACAGGACATTATTTGGTGCTAGTTTGCTATGCGATCTGATCATCATTTACTGGTTTGGCGTGCGATCTATTTAGAATTTATTAGCAAATATAAAAGATACAAACAGGTATACGAGATACCAAATATATATATAGAGTATTTTATTTCCTTAAATAATAATATACCATTTACATATGCAAAGCCTTATGGAAATACTTCAAGAAAATATCATTATATAAAATACATCCATTAAACTTATATGAATATAAAGTAAAATAGGCGATTACTACATGTTTTTTTTTTACTTTAAATGCATTGTGACAATATCATCTCGTCTATATTATTTGTTTTGAATCACAGTTACTTGAAAAGAAAAATTATCATAATTATTAAAATAAAAATACTAATGCATTATCAGATCACATTAACCTCATAGATCGCATACCAAACTAGCACCCTTTATTTGGCCCATTCTGCACCATTCTGCATCTCGTTCTTCACTTTGGTGGATGCAAGATGGCGCTCTACCACATTGAACATAATATGCAGGTCTAGAATTTCTCATTTAAAAGGTTAGAGGTCGATTTATTAGCAGAAGAACGGAAAATTCCTGGCCAGCACACAATCAATATCACAACCCTTTGGATTTTCACTTCTTGGCTGCTGCACAAACACGAGTTTATATATGAAAAAGGATATTCCATTGTGTCTCTTATACAAAGTGTTTAAAGTTTCGCTGAAAGATATAACCCGGAGACCCCTAAGAAATTTGAAAGAATGCTTCGAAGTTTGCTTCGTTCTGTCTTCAGGCTGGAGGAGGTCATTTCAACAACTTCTGTAGGGTCACAGGAGATGTGGTACTTATGATATAGCCATATATATAGGACTTTAAATGTTTAATGATAATACTTTCTTTTCCGTCAAAGTGGTGTATCTATGATGACAATTGATGCATTAGAAGTGCTTCTAATTCGCAATTTAAAAATGTCGTTTCTGATGGAACATAGTGTGTTAGTGGATGTATTGTATAGTCCATAAGCTGGATGTCAAGTCCAATAGACTGATAGTTATTAACTTAATCCATTGTTTCTGATGGAACACAGTGTGTCAGTGGATGTATTGTATAGTCCATAAGCTGGATGTCAAGTCCAATAGACTGATAGTTATTAACTTAATCCATTGTTTCTGATGGAACACAGTGTGTCAGTGGATGTATTGTATAGTCCATAAGCTGGATGTCAAGTCCAATAGACTGATAGTTATTAACTTAATCCATTGTTTCTGATGGAACACAGTGTGTCAGTGGATGTATTGTATAGTCCATAAGCTGGATGTCAAGTCCAATAGACTGATAGTTATTAACTTAATCCATTGTTTCTGATGGAACACAGTGTGTCAGTGGATGTATTGTATAGTCCATAAGCTGGATGTCAAGTCCAATAGACTGATAGTTATTAACTTAATCACAATATTCAACTGTTGGCTGCTGCCAAAATAATCAAAACTATACTGCTACACTGTGTTTCATCAGATAATGTAATTTTTTAATTGCGAATTAGAAGCACTTAAAAATAAGTCGAATACCATCATAGATGCATCACTTTATATATAACCTTATAATATAAACTTATAACTTATAACACTTTATATAAAAACTTATAAACTCGAGTTTGTGCAGCAGCCCATATGCGAAAGTTCAAAGAGTTGAGATCTGGACTGTGTGCTGACCAGGAATTTTATTCCCGTGCTTCTGCTAATCACTCGACCTCGAAACTTTTCCTTAAAGGTCCCCTCCAAGCATATTTTTTTATTGCTAAATTCAACGAGGCTAATGTTTCTCAAAATTTTCCTGCAAACCCCAAAAAATTTGATAGCATATTTTTAATTTTATATGCTTTCAAAGATTTTTATAATCCAAACTCTACAAAACCTACTTTACGTCCCACTTTCTAAATTTCAGTCTTAAGAAACAGAATGTACACCATTTGTTTTGATTGTCAACTAGGTATTTGGTTTAAAAAATCTATTTATTATTCGTTTAAAGGTTTAAATTTGGATAAACTTATTATAGAAACGTTTATATACTTTTAGAAACAATTTATATCTTAAAAGAAGGCCAAAAACGCATTTTTTGTTTAAAAATCTAAATTTGAAATCGAAACAAAGAGTGTACAATCTTCTTTCTCAGCGTCAGGTTGGAGATTCGCTCGATTGTTGCTCACAGAGTATTAAAAAACTTTAAAAGAAAATAATAAAATATATACTGAACCGAATTGTATGCAGTTTGTGGAATAATGATCGTAGACCTTAGTTTTATAATATTATGTAATAAACTCCTTTTTTTCCCGGAGCCTGGAGAGGACCTTTAAATTCTAGAGCTGCATTTGTGCAATGTGGTCATGCATCCACCAAAGTGAAGAAGTTGCAGGCTGGACCAAATAATGTGCTGGAGCAATCAGAGTTTTGAAAACCATTAACTGGTAACAAGTTGCCATATTCGTTAAGGAATGCTTGAACAATTGGAACCATTCCATTAATAATTGCAACGAAGATCAATACCTTAGCATCATACCTATCATTTGTTTTCCAGATATTTTTTCGATGTGTTTTTGATGGAGGTAAATTAACTTCTCGTCTGTCCAAACGATTCAATTGGCAATGTTGGATGGTTGCTGCATAATCCACATACAAAACCGCTATTTATGTGGTTTTCGTTGATGGTCGAACTGAAGTTAAATGAAAAAACGGAAACTAAATGAATGTATGACGATCCTCCACCACGTGGTTTTGGTGTGGATGAAATCTGCTGAAAAGCTTTTATGAGAAAATTACTAGTGGTTTCTGTAAAGAAACTCATCACCTATTGAATCGCCGTTTGTGTTTTTTTTGGTATTGTTTTCATTTGTTTTTTTCCTGTGAATAGAACCAGTTTCATTGAATAGACCACGAACTTTTGTGAACTTTTTCAAGTGGTAAGATTTAGCCACCCTTCCATTTATCTTGGGAAGCATGAATTTTGGGCGTACTGTTGAAGAAGAAGGTGTTTTGGCAAACTACAGAGTACAAGACGATGCATTTCTTCTCAAATTCAAAAACATTTTTAAATTGAAGAACAATGCTAATATTAATAGGGTGATAGAAATCCACTCTCTATGGATAAAATGGCTTAAACATAATACGACTTGAAGCAATTTAATTTCTCCAATTTCGCAATTTAAAAATGACGATTTTGATAGAATACAGTGTTCAAGCATGTCAAAAGCAATTAAAAATAATCAAATAACATTTCTTCAATTTGGAGGATTAATCTATATATATTTTATTAATCCGTAGATTTTTTTAAAAAAGTTCAGACCTCAAGGGGGGGGGCATCTGCCCCAAATGCCCCCCCCCCTTGTATACGCGCCTGTATATGAGAATGGTTGGGAATAATAAACGTTTTTCGCTTTAGTCTCTCCTAGAATCGTTTTCTATGTCGCACAGTTTTAGAGGTATAACTGCATTATTTCTTCAACTGTGTGATGTGGCATACCATAAACAAGTCTAGCGGTTCAGAGACGGGGTCAGCTGTGGCATCAGACAGCTCATGTCATACAGGAAGTATTGTTAAATATACCATTCTTGGTTGGCAAGTTGACTGAAGTAGAGGTTATTTGTTATGAGAACTTGACAGGCATTTTCACATAAAATTTATTTTAATCAGTTTCTGAGTCAAATTATTGGCGATTGAAGAATTTTGTTAGGCTTGCCGCTCACTACGTGTGAATAAATTTATACCTACATCATAAATATAGCCACATGCCAGATATACAAAGTTGCAGAATGTGGTATTTTTTTTTAATTTGTACACTAAATGGTCATAGGTACTTTAGGTAGTAGGTGCTAAAACCGTGCTATTTTAATATTGTTGCTGAAGCTGAACTGAGACTTGAGTGAACTCTACTTTTCTAGCCAGACTGCCAGTCTGTAAAGTGTGTCAAATCACTCGAAAGATTTTATTTTGAGGACAATTGATCTAAAGATTTTCCATGTTTTAAAGTGTGGTAGGAAAGTCGCCAGTTTAACAAGAAAATTAAAATGTATCCAGGCCAGATTGTATTTGGTGGTAAATTCTAATGATATCTATAATCCAGTCTGCAGAAACTGGTAAAGTGTTCGTAGAGATCTCTTTATTTTGTTCGTAGCAAAATTAATGTAAATGTAGGAATTAATTCAGAAGTGTTCGTAGCAAAATTAATGTAAATATAGGAATTAATTCAAAATTGTTCGGAGAGAATATCCCAAATATCTCGCATATTCTGCAGACTGGTCTATAATCATCTTGGGAGATATTCAATTTCTAAAATAAAAAAAATCCTGCAATGTCAGAGGATATTTAGCAATTAATTCCTATATTACCATTAATTTTTGAAGTAGAAACTGAAAAAATGTTGGAGGACTAGAAAAATTGATGAAAATGTTGGCAGCTATTTCTCAGATTTTTGAAAAAGTCAAAGAAGTTCAGTGCACCAAATATCGAATATGAACTGGTATCCAGGTTGCCACATTTAAAAAACTTTAAAGGAGAAATTTGGCTTCCTAGTGAAGATTTTACACTTGGAAACATCCTTATGCTTCATGCCTGATGCATGTGTATCTCTTGTCTCTTGAGACTATTTTGGGAGTGATTTACTTGTTATTTACAGGTTTTCCAACTTATTTAACCCCTCATAAGTTGCCAATTGGCAATGTACTGGCGAGTCGGCGACTTTGTTCATACTTTAAAACATGGAAGATTTTCTAATCTGTCTTCAATAATTACATCTAACTTAGCCTCATGAGCCATGGCTCTCATAGGAAATCAGGAATTAAATTAATTGGGAAATAGTCTGATTATTTGGGATATTCTCTATGAACAATTTTGAATTAATTCCTAATTTCCTATGATTGCATTAATTTTGCTATGAACATTTCTGAATTAATCCCTATATTCCAGTCTGTATTTGGTGTAAAAAAATTCCAGTCTTTTTCAAAAAGCTTAAAAAATCCACCAACATTTTCCAATAATTTGGCCGATCCACCAACATTTTTCCAATAATTTGGCCGATCCACCAACATTTTTCCAATAATTTGGCCGATCCACCAACATTTTTCCAATAATTTGGCCGATCCACCAACATTTTTCCAAATTATTCACAAAAAATTAATGGTAACATAGGAATAATTAGCGAAAAATCCACCGACTTTACTGGAATATTATTTTCAAAGGAGAAAAATTCTACCGACGAGTTAATGGATTTACCGTGAAATACAGACTGGCCTATATTTACATTAATTTTACTGTGAACAGAAGAAGAGATCTCTATGAACACTTTACCAGTTTCTGCAGACTGGTATATAACTGTTAATTTATTAGTTTTGAATTTATTTATTGCTAAATTGCAAATATCCTTTGGTAACTAGATTTTTCAGTGTTGTAATGCATTTAATAATTCTAAAATGTCATTATCAGGAACTTTAGCAATTTCTATTTGCCCATTAATCAATAATATTTACCATCATTTCCAGACAAACAATAAGAATCACATGAATTAGTTTTTAAATATTCATTCATTACTGAACTGGAGAGGTTCTTACCTTAACTATGGGGGAGATTGGTGTCCCACCAGCTCTGGAAGCTGCTGTCGATAGCTTGAAAGAAGCCATATCTGCCAAGAGGACAGACATTGTACGCAAACTTCTGGATGCTTGTGACACATGTGAGCTCTACTAAAAGAATCTTATATTTACTGGACATTATTTCTTTACCAGATTAAACGTCTTGTCTTGAAAATTTATTGGACCTTGTTGCAAATATTGTTAAAGTCAAATTATATAATATAAATATTCAAAATAGCATATAAAAAATAGTGTTAATACTGGTACACTTGAAAAGTAGTTAATTACCATCCTATACGATGACTGATTGCTCTCATTATTTGTTGGAATCTCTACAATGACTACAAAACAAAAAGAATATAGTAATACATTTAGACTCATAATAAATGATTTCAAATTGTTACTTGGAAATATAAAATGTTATAAGTTAATGAACAATTTCAGGTGATGGAGGTGGTAAAGATGCCCGAAGACAACTTATTAACTCACACTGCACCGAAGATGGAGGAACTTTCTTGCATCTCGCTACCATGGTAAGAAAATAGTGTCCAATTAAAATATTTATTACAACTTGATGATCTCTTCATAGATATGGTACTTTCTGCTAATAGTTACTAGGTAACCAATTATTAGTGGTGGTAGTAGTAGCATTTAATTTGATAATTCCTAATCCTATTATAGCAATCTTGGCTGTTTTGCAATCTGGGTAAATTCAACAACACTTGTTACAAAAGTTAAATTTCATATGTGTTACAGATAATATGTGTCAGCTACAAAGATATACAACTAACCCTAATTTTTTCAGTTGAAGCATGCTGACAGTGTGAGAGCTCTTCTAGCTGGTGGGGGAGACCCAGGGGTTCTCAACAGTAAGGGACAAAGTCCTTTGCAGCTTGCTGAGGCAGACGCATCCATCATTGCAGTGTACACTGAAGACATGCTGAGAGCCACTGCGCAGTCTGAGTGAGATCTATACTGAAAACTGTCTAATATTTTCAATCTTTTTGTAGTGAAGTGAAAACGTTTGAAAAAAATAGTGGTTATTATGCTCCGTCTTTTTTGAAGACAAAATTTTTCATTAAAAACAAGAAAGTCTTATAAGTTAGCTGTGGGTAGTTGCTCTTTAAAATATAACTCATTTACTTCTTAATTTTGGTAAATAATTGAACTATTGATGGTAATGTGAATAAACTATTTTCCTCTTCTTCCCTAAACTGATAAAATTGCTTTTATTTATTCAAAATATTCATCTTGATTATAACGGTATTATTTTTCTTTAGTTTGGGGCGAGTGTGTCAGCTGTTAGCTGGAGGTCTGAGTGTGAATGCACAGGACAACTGCATCAGTCGCAACACTCCCCTGCATTGGGCTGCATCTTTCGCTGACAAAGATACTCTGCATGGACTCATTGGTGAGTAAATTAATGCACTGCATGGACTCATTGGGGAGTAAATCAATGCACTGCATGGACTCATTGGTGAGTAAATCATAACCTCATTAGTGAGTAAATCGATGCACTGCATTGACTCATTAGTGAGTAAATCAATGCACTGCATGGACTCATTGGTGAGTAAATCATGGACGCATTAGTGAGTAAATCGATGCACTGCATTGACTCATTAGTGAGTAAATCAATGCAGTGCATGGACTCATTGGTGAGTAAATCATGGACTTATTAGTGAGTAAATCAATGCACTGCATGAACTCATTGGTGAGTAAATCATGGACTCATTAGTGAGTAAATCAATGCACTGCATGGACTCATTGGTGAGTAAATCATGGACTCATTAGTGAGTAAATCGATGCACTGCATGAACTCATTGGTGAGTAAATCAATGCACTGCAGGGACTCATTAGTGAGTGAACATGACAAACTGTGTATTTCAGGAGGTTAGTAAAGTTAGCTACCTAATGTAAAAGAACATAGGTTAAGGTTTGGTCAGACATATTGTTTGAACCTTTTCTATATAAATAAGCCATTTTTTTAAATGGTTGTGCTTAAATAAATACAGCTAATATTAGACCAATGATTGTGGACTGCAATCTATCAAGATTTAATTTTTCCTTTGAGCATGAACATGGCTATTTTAATCTCTATCAAGGGATTACCCTACCTATAGCTATAAATATAAAATGATACATTATCTTGATGAATTAGCTAGCTACTCATTATCTGCATCCCAATGGATAATTCTGATTATATTAAAAATTTCCAGTTTAAAATTCAATGAATATGACTTAGAACTAGGTAGCTATTAATCTAGAGTAATCTTAACTGGACTTAGGTTTCTATTTCAATCAATTGATTATATTTATTTTCTGTGTTTTAGCCAGAGGCGCTTCAGTGCACAATGTGAACAGTCACGGTGCTACACCCTTACACGACGCAGTGGCTAGGGGTGACCCAGCCATAATAGAGGCCCTCCTGCAGCACGGGGCAAAACCTGCCACCGCGAAGTGCAGTGATGGGCGGCACGTTAACCTCACACCGCTGGAAATGGCAGAGGTGAAGGGAGGAGAAGTGCTGCAAGTGATGAGGAAGTACTACTCCAAACAGATCCCTAAGATAGAGTCTGTTAATAACGTCAATGGTGAAGTCAAAGACACCTCAGACATGAGGGCTTTGGCTGGTTCTTTGGAATCACTCACAAGTGTTGGTGTGGACAGTGTGTTGCTGCCGAGTGAGAAAGAAGACACGCCAGAGAAGTACACTACTCAGTACAATGGTGACTTACATTCTACTCCAAATGGCAGTAAAGGGGTACACGACAGCAGTACTGAGAGTTCTTCTAACAGAGGCAACAGACCTCTGCTAAATAGTGACGAGGGAAAAGTGTTCATGAATGGAGAGTCCAAAGGATGGACTCCTAAGATGGGTGCTGTTGGGAAGCCTTTGCCTAGGTCTCCGATACACTCTCTCTCTTCCATAGACTTCAGTCCCAGCATGGAAGAGGTAGCTAATGGTATAATTAAAAGATAGAATAACAGGCAGCTAATGAGACTGAAGACTTTTTCAATCTATTCAATAGAATGACAAAAATACAATTACTCTATTAATCACTCACTGCTTCCATTATCATTTAATCTCTAGTTGTAAAAATCTCATTTCTGTTAAATTGACTGATTATCTTCAAATTATGTAGGATCATTTCACTACAATCAGCAGCCTATCTTTTGAACAAAAGTATCTTTCTCTAATTTCAGACATATGCGCGTCTGGTTCGATCCAGCACGGCACCAATGCCCCGTATAATCACAGACAATAAACTCAATCTGCTGTGGCCCGTGCCTAAAGTTATCCAACAGGGGGATGGGGCAGTGTGGACTGTGCCTAAAACACTCAGAGTGTCTATAATCCATGGGGCATTCACATTCAGAGAGTGAGTGAGAATATATGGTTGTCATTACAGCTATTGTGTTATAGGGTAAGTTCTTGATTATCGGTCAGTTCAACATTTTCGGACACGTAAGAAAAAAATATACAATAATCATTATTTAACTTAATTTTAATTGGTATCCATGATACCTGCAGGTATCATGGATACCAATTAAAGTTAATTAATGATTATTGTATATTTTTTTCTTACGTGTCCGAAAATGTTGAACTGACCGATAATCAAGAACTTACCCCAGTAGTAAAGTGTTAAAATACATGTATAATTTCTTTCTTTAGACTCCACGCTGTTGTTGAGGGTCACCGGTCTCAGATGGAAGAGTGTGGCATTAGTGTTCTCATTGACGCGCCTCTGCATCACACCACGTCACACTCTGCCTCTGACGTCACAATCTGCATGAGTGCAGCCATGACAGACACACCTCTCAGATACACTCTAGATGTCAATCAGTGGGGGGTGAGTGCATTGAGTTAATTATTTGGGTAAGGTACGAATTATCTGTCGTTTTCACATCTTTGGTCATAGGCTCATAGCTATAAGAAAAACGATATAATATTTAATTTTTTTATATCGGTTTTTCCTACATGACCGAAGATGTGAAACCGATCGATGATTCAGAACTTACTAGTTATAGCCACAGTACATAGAATAGTATAGTACCCCAGTTACATGTATTATTCAAATTTATTCTCGGTAGGCTGTGACGTCATGTATGTAAACAAGAGGTCACGTCATAGTAAACAGAATTGCTGTGGGTCACGTGGAATAGAGAATTAAGATGGCGGCCAACGCGACCGATCTGACTAATGATCTAATTATCTTGAATAAATCGTCTTCTTCAAGACTAAAAATTTGTTACTATTTTGGGTGTAAAAAGACCAGTAGCAATATCATCAACAGTCATTTTTTAATTTTCGTCCGTATGATTATAAAGATTGGATAATAGCATGCGGTAATGGGGAATTAAAAAAAATATCACCGAAAACGTTATTTAACAAAAGTTGGGTGTGTTGCAGCCATCTTTTGTGTTTGTACTGTACGTACAAACGTACGCACTATTGTTGACATGTGACGTCACAGCCTACCGGGACACGCGTAATATCCCCCCTATAGCTCTGGGATACTATATATTCTCTGTACTGTGCTATAGCTCTGTGTCATTTTAATATCAGTCTATTCATGTAGTGAAAATTATAGTGTACATTTACATTACTGTGTACTTTGTAGCTTGCTATCTGCAGTTACTCAGCTACAGCTAAATTGACATCATAAGAATACTTGATAGCTAATTGTTTCTTTGATTTCTAAATAAAGTCGGAAAATGAAAGTTTTTCAAGTTTTCTTTAAAATCTTCTAATTTTTGTTAGCTGCCTGAATTATTTACAATTTTGAAATGCAATTTTTTATTTACAAATTTATATTCTAGGTTTTTAGTTTACAAGTATGCAAAGTTCTAAGTTTTTCTTTAGCTAAGCTTAGAATTTATAAGTATTTTCTATAGCTACTGCTAATAAATTGTAAAATTTTGTTAAAATTTCTAGCTACAGCAAATAACTCTTTAGTTTGTTTACTCTGTTTAGGTGTTGCTATCCTGTGGCAGCGTTTCTTCTCTACACAATGGTCTCACTACCCTATCACAACTTCTTACAATTCACTCCATCTCATCCCTGCAAACAACTGATGATGAAATCACGCCAATCTCGTCTAAGATGAACGATGTCAGTATCTCGCAACAGAATTACGATGGTGTTAAGCGGGGCAGTGGACGTAAGACATCACTTCTGCGTCAAATTTCAGACCCTTCCCAGCAAAATATTCCATACGATGCCTTGTCCAGATCTCAGTCCATAGACGGCTTTAGCAATCCGCTGTTAGGGAATTTGTCTTTGGGTGATGGTGGAAAAACTTTGGAGTTTTCAGATATTGAAATAGAGAGTGTGACCATAGAGGATTGTCCTGATGTTGCTAATAGAGCTTTCATGCTAGACACGGCACCCCTTGCCCGGGTACCTACTCTTAACACACTCTTCCATATTGTGGATTCCTTAGCTTACTTAAAAATTAACCAGTTTCATATGATGATGACTGTACAGCATATCCTTAAAGACAATAGAAGTGGTGGACCTGATCACACATGTCGATGTCACCTTCCCTACACACCTGATGAAATAGTTAAGTTGTCTCTGTATTGCTCCGAGCGCGGTGTTAATCTTGTTCCAGCTTTTGATTTAGATTCATCTAACTCCTCCTCAGTTTTGGAAATATGTATGGCTGTCTCAGAATCGCTATCTTATTTCGATACGCCAACTGTAAGCTTAGGACCCAATTTAACATCTGTATTGGTTTACTACTCTGCTACAGCTCCTAACTGTGACCCCTGGAGGTGCTTAGGAACAGATTCCAGCACCACACTCATTCTCTGCTCCAACGTCTTCCAGAATGAAGATGCTGCAGAACTAGTTCAAGATATTCCCATGAATGTTCTACTTATGGAATATGGATTCCAGGCAAACTATAATTTCAATAACAATAAAGAATTTAATGCCAAGAGAAGAGGGAGGCCTATTGGTCACTGTCCTGGTACAGCAGCCTGGAGCAGTTTAGCTGGTTTTCCTGAGGCTGGAGTGAGCAATGTGTTCAGGGGCTGTGTGAGCGCTTCTGATAGTACTTTGGATGCTCCTTCCATAGTAGTAATAGCTCACTGGTCAACACCAGCCTCTCTGACACCTTTGGTGTTCATGTGGCCCTCCATTGTGGTTTGTGCTGGCCTATCCTGGAACAAACAAACCCACTTTGATTATGTCAACTCTTCACTTGGTGTGTTGGTGGACACACATCTGGTTAAGGTACCAGACTGCGGGTTTGGCACCGCTCTCGTGGAATTGGGTAGGTGTGAAACGTGGCTGACTAGACAGATGAGGGATCAGGAGAATACAGACTTGAGTAACTTGCCTCCAGCTACAACAGGACACGGCTCTACTCTTCACCAGCTACTCATCGATCCTGACAGTGTGGACGTTGAGAATCTGAAAGTTGAGAAGTTTGGCAGTGTGTTGCGCCACATTAAGAAGAGTATAAAGGGAATCCAGAACAACAGGGTAGTCAAATCTTGTTGGCCTTTGATGCCTGTTGCAGCGGCTGAGATTAACCTCACTGCTGACCTGATGATGTCCGCGGCACGGATTGGACGTGCGTTGGTTACGGTTGGCACCAACCCTCACAGTAACATCGGCATGTCTGTGGTAAACCCAGGACTCACCAACCTGCCTGCCACCATACGCACTGACGTGGCTAATAGAGTTCTGTCTCTGAGAGAGTCTTACAGTTGCCTGTGGCTGCATTGTCACCAGCCTGCAGGACTTCAGGCAAGTCTTCTCCTTCTGTCATCTCTCTTGTCGAGACTTCTTCCTAATCACAGCAACATTCAAGACTTGTGAAAAGTATTAAGATTAAATAAAGCCACTTCCACACGGTGAGATTTTTGCCCATTGTACGAATCCTTACGGCATGTCATAAAAATTTGCGACTGGAGTTCATTTTGTGAATGCAAATAAGATTAGGCATTTTCTCTATGCAATTTCATTTCAAGTAGATATCAGGAGACCTGCTTTCATCTGTCTTTTTAATGTTTATCTATTTTTTCTGAATGTGAGATGTGTTATCGTGTTGCTTGCTTGTGATAATTATATAGTTTGGGAAAGCTCCAAATTAACGGACAGTTCCACATTTTCGATCGCATAAGAAAAATTATATGATTTGACATTTTTAACTATTTTAATTCGTATCCATGAAACTTGCAGGTATCATGGATACCAATTAAAATGAGAGGTAAATAATATTTCATATATACGTTTTCTTATACGATCGTAAATGTGGAACTGTCCGTTAAGTCGGAACTTACCCTAGAGCTACTAAATAAAATTCTGTATATGGTTGAGTGGGACTTCTGCTACTGTGGAATTTTTCTACATCAATTATTACATAATGACTTACTTTTAATATCTTCTTCTATTGAATCTGATATTTCAAAGTGAACAATTTGTATCAGTATTAAAAGTTGCAATTTTTGAATTCTCTCTAATATTTACTTTTATTTCATGTTAACAAAGTAAAAATTTATGTCCTATTTGCATTAAAAATATATATTTCTTATATCATTAAAGTAATATAATAAAGCTAAATAGCTTCTATGTCTTCCTTTGCTATTTCTTCGAATCAAAATACCTACTTTTTAATTAGGCTTCAGATAATATTAAGGCATCATTATTCGAAAGCAGCTATTGTGTTTGAATTCACGCACCGTGTGTACTCCAGTTACTTCTCTTGTTCTGTTTTATAGTTTATGTCATTTTAATTGATTCTCATTTATAGGCCAATATTTCCAGTAGATTATCCTTACATTTTTCATTGAAAAGAAACCTTCAGTGTGTGAAGTTTTCAATTATTTATATATAATTCAAGCTTTAAATTCATTCCAACTAACGAATATGTTTATCGTACAGTTTATTTATTCTTCACATAACGTGACGCAACTGTTATAAATTCCGTTTGAAATAAAGTTACTGCTTCACTATTGATTCCTTACAAAGTTTTTTTCAACTGTTATTTATATTTTCAATCATATTATTTTCTAATATGCTTTTAAATGCTGAAGATAACTGAACAGAGGTATCGATATATATTTAACGTGCTAATTCTCTCAGTGCGTTGAATTACCTACTAATAAGCAGTGCCTTCCATGTATTTTATAGCCTAGAATTAACTGATAATAACCCTGTAGCACTGATACCAATACCAATGTGATGGGTTGTTATTCTAATAACCCTGTAGCACTGATACCAATACCAATGTGATGGGTTGTTATTCTAATAACCCTGTAGCACTGATACCAATACCAATGTGATGGGTTGTTATTCTAATAGCCCTGTAGCACTGATACCAATACCAATGTGATGGGTTGTTTTTCTAATAGCCCTGTAGCACTGATACCAATACCAATGTGATGGGTTGTTTTTCTAATAGCCCTGTAGCACTGATACCAATACCAATGTGATGGGTTGTTATTCTAATAGCCCTGTAGCACTGATACCAATACCAATGTGATGGGTTGTTTTTCTAATAGCCCTGTAGCACTGATACCAATACCAATGTGATGGGTTGTTATTCTAATAGCCCTGTAGCACTGATACCAATACCAATGTGATGGGTTGTTTTTCTTCCTTGTTATTTCTTTATATCCAATTTACTGTATTTATTATCGAATCTTCGCTTCTATGTTTATTTTTCGTTTGAATGTGGAAATGAGTCCATTTTTCCTACTATTCTTAAATATATATTCTGTTTATATTCATAGTTTTTCCTTAAGTCCTTCATGAAGTAATAACCCAAACTATAAGATTTTAACGGTAAAATTTTAACTAAACATAATTTGATAAGCATTTTACGTAACTAAAGTCATTTTTTATCTATTATAACTTTAATCTGTACTCTTTTTCTAAGTTCATATATGGTTAGATACACATGAGGGATATGCCACGCAATACCATTGAATATATTACCACTTAATAGAAATATACAGCTACCGCCCATACCATTTAAAGGATAAAAAATACCTATTTAAGATATCTAGCGATTACTTTAACACCAAGGGTTACATTGAATATTATTATTAAAACTAGTGTATTTTCCCGTTAAAAATAACGGGTCTTCAATATTGATATTTTACCCGTTAAATAGGTTACTCATAGCGAATTCAATTAACATTTATTTTCTGCATAATCTGATATACTATTTTATATATAAGATACATATAAAAATTGAAAATAAACATAAGAATCCAGTGCGTATCAGAGTTACAATACACGTTGAAAAAATGCGGACACTAAATAAATAAACACACGAGGGAAATTATCAGGGTAGATAATATTATCTAAAGCTATTGCAGGTATCATAGATACTAAATAAAATAATTATAATGTCTAATTAATTACTTTTTCTTAAATGATCAGCTATGTGTAACGATCGATTGTGAGTCTTTACATATTTAAAAGAAAATCAGAAAATTGAAGTGCGTTTTAGGAATTTATAATTATAATCTATACCTCTATTCTATAATATTGGTACTGTTTTATAGTGCGAGAAATATAAATAGTGTATAGTATAACAGTAGAGGTGTCGATACCTCTTTGACAGCCCATACAGTCTGTCCTACACTCGACTGTACCTTGAACTACGTCAGTGTAGGCTGTAGGCGTGATATGCGTAGGCACGGGGCAGAGTAAGGCGTAGTCCTGCATTTTGATAAATGACTTTTCGGTTAGAAACTTGTAATTAAATCATCAGCCTGATAAAATGTAATTGAGACACTCATGGGTAGGTATTGTTACGTAAATAATTAGGTTTTTATGGGTAAGTAGGTGCTAAGTAAATAGTTAAGACTAATTCAATAATTAGGTATTTATATTTGAACAAGTAGGTAAGACTAATTCAATAATTAGGTATTTATAGCCTATAGGTAAATGATTAGGTATTTATAGGTAAACAAGTAGGTGAGACTAATTCAATAATTAGGTATTTATAGATAAATAATTACGTATTTATAGGTAAATAAGTATTTTTTAATTACATACATAGAAGTAGAGTTCCTTAATTATTGACAACTGAGCAATTCTTAAATTTTGCATTCCGTAATTAATGATCTTGGAGAAATTAAGAAAAAAACAAGTTGTGAGGTAAAATATTCATTTTTATACATAATCACATATTTTATGTAATATTATAAATTTACAAGGTAGAAGAATAGGTAGGAAAAATTAAATATCCTCATTTTCTATAATCTGATCGGAAAGATTGGCAGATGCCCTTCAACGTGGACAAGTGTAGAGTACTTCATGCTGAAGCTGCCTAAACGCTACTTGGAGTCCCAAAAAGACCCACAAATGTACTGGAGCATCTTGGAGTAATGAACACCAGGGATCTCAAGTTCTCTCGACAGTGCCTGGAAACTGCAAGAGAGCATACAAGATCCTAGGGTACATCAAGAGGCAATTCTGTTACGGAAACAGAGAGACAGTCTTCACCCAGTACAACTCTCTGGTAAGACCTTTTTTGGTGTTTGCGGTCCAGTTCTGGTCACTGACGTTGCGAGCGGATAACGGTTGGAATAGGTGCAAGAAAGGGCGACTAAACTTGTACCTGAAATCCAATCCAAGGGATACGCACGTCGCTTAAATTTAGAAGACCCAGGCCTCTTCACGCTTGAGCAGAGACGTTTGAGAGGTCAACTCATTGAGGATTTTAAGACTCTTCGAGGGATAAGTCGAGTTGATCCCGAAGACTATTTTTCGCTGTGTGTGAAACCCACCCGCAATTACGGATGAGGTTCATCACGGCTCAACTGGAGAACTTCATGCTGGTAAAAATCTCTAATGTTTTGAATAGATTGCCAAAAAATGGTGTCAGGAGCCAGACTGATAAAACATTCAAATTACGTCTTGACAGAATAATCAGTGAACTGACTACCTGAGTTATCATGTGCATTATTGATCCTGACGGTAGTGTTGTGAAGCCCCCTGTGGTTCCTATGCAATGGTTCCCTAATGTTTTGGTCGTGTTAACCATGATTGGGTGCAATCGAGTTTCAGAGTGTGACAGTGGTTAGAAACTCAACAGATGCCATGATGGTGTTGAAATTTTAGTTAAATGTATTACACACTCGTTATATATTTAATGTTAACTTCCTGTTAGACTAGCTCAGCTATATTAAATTATCTATTGTTTCAATAACTATGTATTACTTTTAATGAGAAACGGACATAAAGTCTAAAGTCGATCACACTTCCGTCGAGGGTTAAATACCCTGACTGGTAGCTTCTGAAGGTAGTCTGTCTTTAACATTACTCAGAGAGAGATATGATTCACTCATCTCTCTATATAGACTTCTAATTGTATAACATATTTACTCTTTAAAATAAACTCTATGTCTTAACGTTGTTAACCCACTGTTATTTAACCTAATTCTAACAGGTTATGGGCCCAGGGAACGATAAGAGTTTATAAATCAAATTATGTTTAAACAAATTAGAAGTTTATAATAGTAATAAAAACGAAGTGCTGTGAAAAAAGTGTTAACCTATATGAAACATATCACTAAAAACGCTTGCGTAAGCATATCGTGGTCACGCGCTAATGAGGTCAATTATAATGATTGCTCTAGCGAAAAATGCACTTGTGTTATAATATAATGATTTAGTATTTTTGCGGAAGAGGTGTCAAGAGAGGTCACAAATTACCTTTAAATCTGTGACCTTATCCTTTGGTAAACAGTCTTTCAACAAAAGGTTCTTGCGAACTAAGGCTGTGTTACTGTTCCAATTAAATATTAATAATTATAGTCAGTGAATGAAGTTATTCTTATGAATTAGAATAATTTTAAAACATCAAACTCAGTTAAACAGTAAATCAATTTAACTGCTGTGGTTGGTTGTGTTTGTTATAGTATTGAATGATAATAAATACTTTCAACAAAAAGGATCTTGCGAACTGAGATTTCTGTTGTTGTTCCAATTGAATATTAATAATTATATTCAGTTATTCTTATGAATTAGAATAATGTTAAAACATCAGTTCAGTTAAACAGTAAATCAATTTAACTGCATTGGTTGTTTATGTTTGGTAAATATTGAAGAAATACTTTGAAAACATGTCTTCAAATAAGTTACAGGGGATTGTTCCCCTAGACGGAAATAATTACCCTACATGGAGGATACAAATGAAGATGCATCTCTTACGAGAGAAACTGATGGATTTTGCGGATGGATCTAAAACAGTTCCAATTGATTCAGCTTCAACTGAGGTGAAGAATGCCTATGCTAATAATTATAATAAAGCTCTGGCAGATATAGTACTATCTATTTCACCGGATCAATTGTACTTAGTTGGACAACCGACGGATCCACACGCTGTCTGGACTACACTTCAAGACACGTTTCAAAAGAACACGTGGGCTAACAAATTTCGTCTGAAGAAAAAGCTCTACAATCTAAAATTGAAGTCTCCTGATCTACTCGACTTTCATTTGAAGGAACTAACTGAAGTTTTTCAAGAGCTTGCCTTGTTAAATCAAGTGATCAGTGAAGAGGATAAAGTGATTTGTCTTCTGTCATCACTGCCAGGGCCGTTTGAAGTGCTTGTCACTGCACTTGAAGCTCAGACAGACATCCCTAACTGGATTACCGTAGCTGACACACTCCGGAGAGAAGCTGAAAAGTTGAGTATTAAAACCAATAATGCATTAGCATTATCAAATACTCAGAATTATGCTGGAGTAAACAAACAGTCCATCATTTGCCATTTCTGCAATAAGATGGGACACCTGAAAAAGGACTGCTTTAAATTTAAAAGGTCTTCTCAAACTAATAGAACTCAAAACCAGCCAAATGTTGTAAATGTAAGTCATATAGAACTAAATCACACAATGTATGTTAATGATATCGCTCTTTGTAACAAATATGCCGACAGTAATATTTGGATAATAGATTCAGGCTCTTCATCACACATGAGTGGTGATAAAAATTTATGTAAAGATTTTGCAAATATTAGCAAACCTATAAATGTTAAAGTAGGAAATGGAGATGTCTTACAAGCTATTTCACTAGGAAATGTTTCTGTTATTGTGAATATACCAGGTGGTGGGAGTAGAACATGTAAAATAAATGATGTACTATATGTGCCAAATCTAGCTTTTAATCTACTATCAGTGTCTAAAATGACAAGTAATAATAAATCTATTATTTTTGAAAATGATAAATGTAAAATTTTGAACGAAAATAAAGAGTTAATGGCTGAGGCCAACTGTGTTGGTAAACTCTATTATCTTAATACTTTAGTTCATAAAGCTGCAGTAACTGTAGATCAAAATGAAGTAAACTTTCTATGGCACAGAAGGCTCGGTCATATAGGTAAAGATAACTTGACTAAAATGATCCGAACTAAATCAGTAAATGGTCTGGATAGTAAATTAAAAGCTATAGAAGGCGTGTGTGAACACTGCTGTAATGGGAAAATGCATAAAATACCTTTTTCTACAAGCATTAAGAAAAATTGTAAACCTCTTGATTTAATCCACACCGATGTCTGTGGGAAAATTACTCCCACTTCCAGGGGTAATAATTCATATTTTCTGACCTTTATTGATCATGCTACTCGATACTCCTGGATATATGTTATTGCACATAAGAGTGATGTGTTTCAGAAGTTTTTGGAATGGAAAGCTATGGTTGAAAATATTTATGAAAGGAAAATTAAAACCTTGCAGTCAGATAATGGAGGAGAATATACCTCAAATAAGTTTGAATCATATTTACGAAATGAAGGTATAATTCACCAGAAATCCATTCCTAAAACTCCTGAACAAAATGGGTTAGCTGAAAGATTTAATAGAACTATTATGGAAAAAGTTAGATGTATGTTATCTGATTCAGGAATTGATAAGGAATTCTGGGGTGAAGCACTATATACTGCAAATTATCTAAATAATAGATGCATTAATTCATATTTAGTAAATAAAACTCCATATGAAGCTTTAAATCGTAGAAAACCCAACATCGGGCATATAAAAGTTTTTGGATGCACAGGGTACGCACATATTTCTCGAGAGGAAAGATCTAAGTTAGAAAATAAAGCTACCAAATGTCTGTTTATTGGCTATGGCACAGTTACTAAAGGGTATAAGATGTATGATGTTGAATCTAAAAGAATCTTCTTTTCCAGGAATGTAACCTTTGATGAATCAATTTCATCTAAGATTGAGAGCCCTCAACTGAGTGAGACTCCTACCTCTCCACTGGTGTTCCATTCAGAAGATTCAGAACCTGCTGGACCAGAGAATCAACCTTCTGACGATAACCCTCCAATACTCCTCCCTGAGGCGCAACCTGTACCAGCTATCAGTCCTAATGAGGATCTTAGACGATCTTCCAGAATTCGTCGAGCTCCTATTAGATATGGTAGTTGGGAGTATGATCATGTTGAAGATGAGGAGGAGGGTTTATTAGTCAATGGGAATATCAATATCGAACCTAGGTCGGTATCTGAGGCTCTTAATAGCGGTTCTGAATCCTCTAAATGGAAACATGCCATGGAGAGGGAATTAAATGCTTTTGAGAAACATAAAGTTTTTGAACTCGTAAAACCTACCTCAGATTTAAATATAATTAAATCTAAATGGGTGTTTAAAAGAAAAAAGGGATCTGATGGTAGAGTGGTTTCATATAAAGCTAGATTAGTCGCTCAGGGTTTTTTACAGAGACCTGGAATCGACTATGATGAAATTTTTGCTCCTGTAGTGAGATTTGAATCGGTGCGAACCATGTTATCTTTAGCAGCTAACCAAAAATTATTTGTACATCATTTGGATGTAAATTCTGCTTTTTTGAATGGGGATCTTAAAGAAAATGTTTATATTAGACAGCCTCCTGGCTATGCTATTCCAGGAAAAGAAGATTTAGTATGTAAACTTAATAAATCTATGTATGGATTAAAACAATCACCCAAATGTTGGAATGATGCGTTGGATGCATATCTTAAATCCTTAGGCTTTATTCAGTCCTCTTGTGACTCTTGTATATATGTTAAATTAATCAATAACTCTCCATGCTTCATTTCTGTGTATGTAGATGATATTATTGTAGCATGTAAGAACTATGATGACCTGACTAAAATCAAGATTGATTTAAGTGCTAAATTTGAGATGAAAGACTTAGGTAAATTATCCTATTTCTTAGGCATAAAAATCGTTCAAGACGAAAATAAAATAGCCCTAAATCAATCTTCATTTGTCAACGAGTTATTAGATAGATTTGAATTCAATAATTGCAAACCTATTTCAACCCCTGCTGATGTTAATTCACATTTGGAACCAACTACTGATGAGTGTGAACTAGTAGACAAAACTAAATATCAATCAGCTGTAGGTGCCTTACTGTATCTATCTACTAAAACTAGACCTGACATAACTTATGCAGTTGGAAATGTCTCTAAATTTTGTTCCAATCCAAACACTAAGCACTGGTCTGCAATTAAGAGAATATTTAGATACCTAAAAGGCACACCGGATCTTGGCATTACATATGGTAATGAAGATTCTGAGTTGATAGGTTATTCTGATGCCGACTGGACAGGAAACAGAGTTGATAGGAAAAGTACTTCTGGCCAATGCTTTATGTTAAATAATTCCATTATTTCTTGGCGCTCTGTGAAACAGTCATGTGTTGCTTTATCAACAGCTGAAGCTGAATATGTTTCCCTCTCTGGAGCCTCCCAAGAAGCTGTATTTCTAAATAAATTACTATTAGATTTTAAAGTACCAAATAAGAATCCTATAGTTTTGTTTGAGGATAATCAGTCAGCTATTTGTATTGCTAAAAATGAAAAAAATCATCCTAGATCGAAACACATTGATATTAAATTTCATTACATTAGAGATCTTGTTGCTTCAAACACAATTAAACTTGTGTATTGCCCCAGCGAAACTATGCTCGCTGACATATTCACTAAACCGTTGCCTCTTGATAGATTTACCAAATTAGTTGAATTAATAGGCATGAAAAATATATAATGTCGTGTGAGGAGGAGTGTTGAAATTTTAGTTAAATGTATTACACACTCGTTATATATTTAATGTTAACTTCCTGTTAGACTAGCTCAGCTATATTAAATTATCTATTGTTTCAATAACTATGTATTACTTTTAATGAGAAACGGACATAAAGTCTAAAGTCGATCACACTTCCGTCGAGGGTTAAATACCCTGACTGGTAGCTTCTGAAGGTAGTCTGTCTTTAACATTACTCAGAGAGAGATATGATTCACTCATCTCTCTATATAGACTTCTAATTGTATAACATATTTACTCTTTAAAATAAACTCTATGTCTTAACGTTGTTAACCCACTGTTATTTAACCTAATTCTAACAGATGGTTCCTACACTTGGTTTTACTTGACTACTTAGAAAACCTTGGCGTTTTTCCGTGGCGAACGAGATCAGGTCTCCTCAATTCATTATCTCGGTCTGATTGCTGGCTTCGGGCAGATCCTGTAGACAAGATGCAGATAATTGCCTCCTATTTCTTTTTCGTGAATTTTTTTTCCTTTTGCAGGTATGGGAATGCGTTCGAAAGGCATATGCACTAAATGAAGGGAGTGAGATAGAGTCCATGCTCCGTTATGAATTCAACTTCAAGAGCACACCAGAGAGTGTACAGATGCCATTGTCATGATAGGGAATACGATTAGGAGTGCATAGGCTCCAAGTGAGGAGAGATAGAGTGAGAGAGAGTCCATGCTCAGTTGTAATCTAACGTAGAGCGCACAGCTGGCTGTACACAGGGACCTTCTTTGGATGAGCAATATGTGCGTTATGAAGGTCTTTTGATACTTATGACTCTCTCGAGTTTCGTGTTTCTCTCTCCAGTGTCAAGTCTCTCTCTTTCCAATCTCGCCTTTCTCTCTCACTTTCACGTCTCTTTCTCTCTCACTTTCACGTCTCTTTCTCTCCAGTTTAGCGTTCTCTCTCTCCAGTTTCTCGTCTCTCCCCAAGTACAGTCAACAGATGGCGCTTTACTCGAGTCCAAAGGCAGCGCCATTGAAATGAGCAACACCTTCCGCTGCGTCTTCAACAGGTGGATTGGCGTAAAGGCGCACTACAGCGCCACAAAGTCACACCAACTCTTTGACAGATGAACAAATTCCTATGGCGAAATGTTACTATTTGCTACAGTAAATATAAACCTTGCACAAATTATATGATTGTAATAATAGAAAATAAAAATAGTGATAGAATGAGTTTAGTAATTACAAATTACAAACTTAGTTATTAAACAATATTAACAAAATAAAATTGTGGTGTCGATACGGGACGATACCTTATTCTAATCAATATCCATATGGTGTAATTTATTGGGCTAAATTGTCTAAATTTTGCTATTAATAATGGAAAATTGAACATTTTGTAAACCATACTCATAATTTGAAGGATGGGCATATATGACCACAAGAAGAATGAATTAGATTTATGAGACAGTGGCTGCACTCTCGTTTTCTTTGGCTCTTGACTTGGTGTTGTCTCGACAATCCTGTAAGGTGGCTTCACTATCCGAACAACATTCCTAATTATTTGTCAGTATAGTTTGAGTCAAGTGAGGGGAGGTGTGCGAGTGCCGTGCGCAGCTCTTCATACCAACTAACTGATGTGTGACACAAGCAGTGACTCCTTTGCAAAGAACTAAACCTATGGATAATTTTTGGAGATAAACCTCACTAGAAAGAGGTTAGTTAGTGTCCGTAAAAGTGTAAGTCGGTCATTGGACTTGTGACGGACGCCCTCACTGGGATATATGTGTCATATTTAGAATATACTAAAGGACATCCATCCATCAGTGTAATTATAAACTCATTTCTAGTATTAAGTAATTAGCAACATGGAAGAAAGTTAGGAGGTTGTAATATACAGACTGGAACTCTAAATAGTAGAACTAACGGTGTATTATTGACATATTGTGAAACATACGCTGGTATAATGCTGTGGGATATACTCTGGTATAATGCTGTGGGATATACTCTGGTATAATGCTGTGGGATATACTCTGGTATATTCTCGACATTGCTTGGCTTGATATGAAAAAGTTAATAACGCTAAGATACGTTATATCAATATTATTTAGTTATTTAAAAAATATGATACAATACTCACGAGTGTCTAAATATCTAATACGAGGTGAGGAATTCGTCCACCTCAACCATTTAATGTTAACTTGGTGTTTGCCTTAGACATTTCCTATGTTGTTTACACAGTAATCCCCCCATTGAATTTGATCTTGCAAAGCGTTTTTGAGGCTCCTGGCGACCATTGGCCTACTTGCATTGACTCGAAGTGTGTCTGCCTGCCTCCCTGGGAGCATTTAACCGCACTATTCGCCTCCCCTGGCTATTATTCTTTGCAAGAGAGAAATTGTGTGAAAAACCATGCAGAGAGAACCAGTGGCAAATCATATGGAGAGAACTTGTGAAAAATCATATGGAGAGAACTCGTGAAAAATCATATGGAGAGAACTTGTGAAAAATCATATGAAGAGAACCAGTGGAAAATCATATGGTTAGAACTTGTGAAAAATCATATGGAGAGAACTCGTGAAAAATCATATGGAGAGAACCAGTGGAAAATCATATGGTTAGAACTTGTGGAAAATCATATGGAGAGAACTTGTGGAAAATCATATGAAGAGAACCAGTGGAAAATCATATGGTTAGAACTTGTGAAAAATCATATGGAGAGAACTTGTGAAAAACCATATGGAGAGAACTTGTGAAAAATCATATGGAGAGAACCAGTGGAAAATCATATGGAGAGAACTTGTGAAAAATCATATGGATAGAAGTAGTGAAAAATAATATAGGTAGAAATAATGAGAAAAAACTAAAGATAGTGAAAAAAAACAATATGGTTATAACTTGTGTGATACAGCCAGTAAAAAGTCTTATCGATATAACAAATGAAAAATCATAGTTACGGAAGGAACTTTTGAAAAGCCATAAGGATATAACTTGTGACAAGTCATATGGATATAGTTTATGAAAACTCAAATGGGCCGAGCTATTGAAAAATCATATAGATATAGCTAGTGACAGTCATATGGATAAAGCTTGCGAAAAACCATATAGTACGCCAATAAAAAATATGGAAAAATAAAGAAAGTTTTACAGATGTAATTTATATATATATAAAAACATATGGAACGAAGTCGTGAAAAACCACATGGAAGAAAATCATGTGATTAAGTAACATATGGATGAAATTATTAAATTAAATAACATATGGATCGAATTAATGTATCAATATATAGTAATATATAATTAGAATGATCACAATGAAGTAATTATATAAACATTTATTTTTATTTTAAATAGTTTAACTGATATAGTCATGAAAAATATATATCATAAAAACAAGATCAATAAATTATAAATTAATTGAATATAAATATTGATTCCATTGAAAAGAAATAGAATAATTAATATCTATATAACATCTGTATGAACTAAATGTCTATTTATCATTGTAATTTATTATATTATATTTTGCCATTGATATTTGATTAGGGTACAGTAACAATTACCAATTAAATACCGGATGAAATTATAAAAATGATAATAGAAAAATGGCATCAAACTATTTAAATAACGAGTGATCTCTCTCAAATTAATATATTCTGATGCGTTTTTTAAATAATGATCTATTGTAATTTTCATTGAGTGTTTAATTTATTTCTTTACTTTACTCGATTGTTAAAAATCCCAGAAAGTGAATTACTAACTAGAATTTCAAGGTTGGGATAACTACTTTTCACGCATTGAAATCTCACAGAGAAAAAATAGAGAAATCTTTTATTTGACTGTAATATTCAAGATGTTATTCCTGATTTTAGTAGGAAAAGTACTTGTATTTTATATAAAAGTATTATATTCGAGGTAATATAAATATTACTGATCTTCACCTATTTATTCTATTTTCTATCTATCATTCATAAGGTACTTTATGCAGCTTATCTGAGGCAGCCTTTATATAAAACGTTTAATATTTAATGATAAAAATTAAAGAGAAACTGTCTGCTCTTATTGCTATTTTTTAACTTTCAGTTTGAAAGAAGAAGAGTGTTGAGTAATTGCAAAAATAATCACAGAATAAATCACCGAGAAAATAAAAAAGTAAGAGAAAATTAATTGCCGAGAAACTAATATGATGTTTATTTTCAGTTTTGTTGAAGCGAAAATGAATCGATATAATTTATTTTATTTTGAATATACCATGGTTGCTTTATCATTTAAAATTATAATATTCTATTTTCCCTTTGATTTCACTCGAGAAAAAAATTGAATATATTTATTAAATTTATACATAAAATTAAATGTTTTTTAATGGTAAATATCAAGTGTATATGATTTCTTTGCAGCACAATACTTTTGACAGCGAGTGTGAAGGGCTAACTGTACTATATATAGACACCAGTCATACAGTGTGTATATTATATTGTGTGTATACATTGTACCTGACACACATACTGTACACGAACTTCACGACTCTACTGTTAAACTCTAGTCTGTGTAGATAATGTGATTGAATGGGGAAAAATGTAAGTGAATTGTGATTTCGTGTAATATCAGTAAGAAAGTGAATGCTTAATAGTTAGTAATTAATATAAAGTCTGAAATACCATTGAATGGGTATTGTGAACCTTGTGAACCTAGTTAACCAATGCTTGTATCCCTGATGCAGAGTGATTTTATGAACCATAGGTTGTATCCCTGATGCAGAGTGATTTTATGAACCATAGGTTGTATTCCTGATACAGAGTGATATTATGAACCATAGGTTGTATCCCTGATACAGAGTGATATTATGAACCATAGGTTGTATCCCTGATGCAGAGTGATATTATGAACTATAGGTTGTATCCCTGATACAGAGTGATATTATGAACCATAGGTTGTATCCCTGATGCAGAGTGATATTATGAACCATAGGTTGTATCCCTGATGCAGAGTGATATTATGAACCATAGGTTGTATCCCTGATACAGAGTGATATTATGGACTATAGGTTGTATCCCTGATACAAAGTGATATTATGAACCATAGGTTGTATCCCTGATGCAGAGTGATATTATGAACCATAGGTTGTATCCCTGATACAGAGTGATATTATGAACCATAGGTTGTATCCCTGATGCAGAGTGATATTATGAACCATAGGTTGTATCCCTGATACAGAGTGATATTACATACCATAGGTTGCATAAAAGATACCAATGCATTAAACTTCATATAATTTTTATAATCAAGTAATTGAAATAAAGTAAAGTAATTTTGATCACTATTTCAATGTAGATAGATAATAATTCTATCATAGATGTTTTTACCTGACTAACCACATAATAAGTCTATTGGTCAGGTTTGTTGTGGATATAAAGCTGCAAACCACTGGAATTTTTAGGCCAAACAATGTTATAGCACCTGTTATTTGTGCTATTAATCTAGCACGATGTAGCTTTCATGCAGTCATGCACCCTGACTATACTTTACAGGCGAAATTTATTATTTCCAGTTGTCAGACGGTTTGAAATATTCGATCATATAAGAATCATGCAATAGCCCTCCATAAATAGTTTGCTAATCTTTATATTTTGTCTGTCTGTCTGTCTCTGTTTGAATAATATTCAGAAATTAGACTAAATGCGTTAACAAGTGGTAGCATGAATATCAATTCTTATATGAGTAGAATATAGATCATTTCCTTAACTAAATTAGTAATTATTTAAAATCTGCAGCGCTAGTTATTAATGAGCTATTTATAACCTCTGTTAATAAATTTGTATACTATGAGTCTATACCTGTTACCCATTCTATAGTAATATCGTTATTATTCACTTCTTTTTTTTAAATCTCAGTAACCAAAAGTGTGGATAGATAAATTACATAAATATTGATAGTGATACTGTAAAAAGAACATGTTATTCTAGCACTAGTAATTAAAATACTAGTTAAATTATAAATACTAGTGGAACACCGTACGTCGCTGCATCGACGGATATAATAAGATTTTGACACTTCTATAGGTACTTACAACATGGACGAATCAAATTCACAAAGAAGAAGAACACGCAAGTTATTGTACTATAGTTCAGATTCATGTTGTATGTTTCCATTGTTAAGAATTATAGTTAAAATTTGTATATTATAATTAAATTTTGTTCAACAATTTGAGTGACTATATTGTTGCACTACGTATCTATACTTTAAAGGGCCGTATACACGTAGGGTTTTTTAAGCTTTTCCATAATACTTTTTGCTAAGCTCCTCCTACTTTTTCCACGAGAATAAGAGAAAAAACGATATAATAATTATCTATATTAGTTATTATCCATGGTACCTGCAGGTATCCATGGTACCTGCAGATAATAACTGAAATAAATTTTAATTGTATCGTTTTTTCCTATAATTCTTGTGGACAAAGTAGGAGGAGCTTAGCAAAAAGTCTGGTGGAAAGACTTAAAAACCCTACGTGTGTACGGCCCTTAATAATTCTTTAATATAAACATTGTAACAATATTTATTGATGAGCACTTTTAAATAATTTCGACAATCTTATTAAAATACTTCGTGACGAACTTTTTATAATAGATTGGGTATATAAAATTTTTAAATGATCGAAATAATGAAATTAACAATTAATAAAAGAGGCTAACAACTGACAATGCACTTTCTAAGACTTCGTTAACAGAACTTGACAGAGGTGACTCAGATCTACCAATTAAAAGGCTCCTTCTTAGGTTTAAGGATAATTGTTATTTAATTATCACCGCTTGTTTACTGAGTCACTAAAAGTATTTAGAGAAAGTTTCTACACTGAGAAAAAAATACGAGTCAAATTGACTCATAATTTGAGTGTTCAGTTTGTCCCAAAACCGACTCAAAAATGTGAGTCAATTTGACTCATCCAAATACTTTACTCGAAAAACAGAGTCATATTGACTCCTAATTCATAGTCAGATTGACTTAAGTAGAGTCAATCAAGAAATAGACTCCAATTTTGAGTTTTGCCAGCCTTGACTCAAGCGATGAGTCAGGTTGACTCGCAATTTTTCCTCAGTGTATTTGCCAATAAAGTAGAACTTAAAACTGTGCATAAAAGTAGATCTAATTGCCTACTTTAAAGGAGTTTCTTTTTATATATTATAAAACTTATTTGATGTCAGTATTTCATTTATTGTAACTTATTGTACGTCAATACTAATTTATTTTCAATACAGTTTCATTTTATTTCCCATTTTCCGAAAAATGAAGTTGCTACTATATACCTACCTATGCACTTTATCGAACTTTCCTTTCATAATTATAATTTAATTTGTGTAAATTTACATAAATCTATCATACAGTAGAGCTTCTCTGTAATGAAGTACAAGTCACTATATAGAGCTTAATTCACTATATAGGATTCAAGATATTCATAGAAAACTAATGGCCATTTTAAGGCAAACTACACAAAATATATTCATTATAGAGGATATTTCATTTCTCAGAACTCTACCAATCAGGATGATTCGCTATACAAGACTTCATTATAGAGGATTTGTACTGTATCAAATATTTACTACATTATTTAAATGAAGATTTCTCTTTTTCACCACATACGTTTTGGCAAAGAATATAGATGCCTACCATGCGATACGCTGAGAAAAAACTGCGAGTCAACCTGACTCATAGCTTGAGTCAAGGATGGTAAAACTCCAAATTGGAAACTTCTTTCTTGATTGACTCTACCTGAGTCAATCTGACTATGAATTAGGAGTCAATATGACTCTTGTTTTTGAGTAAATACTAGGATGAGTCAAATTGACTCACATTTTTGAGACAAATTGAAAACTTAAATATTGAGTCAATTTGACTCGTATTTTTTCTCATTGTATACACCAGTTATTTAAAGCTAAAAAACGCAATTGCAACTCTAAATAATGTTGGTGTCATTTTAACGTCAAAGTTAAGAGTTAGAAGTAGGTATTTGTATCAACCTCTAAAATTATTCATTTTCACCATAGACCTATATTCTAGATGTCCGTTTCTCATATTTAAATTCTATTCAGTCATTTTTTTAAAGACAATGTTTTTCCATAAAAAAAAAGAATAAAAACAAAGCTAATATATTTTAACCCTTCTTTGCGCACATTATTATCAACAATTGATGTTATATTCAATAAAAACATTGAGATGTTTTTATTATATCATGAAAATAAGACAATTAAATACAAAATCTGAATCAAAACCAACTAAAACTATTTGTTGTTATCTTAAAAATTAATCTAAATTCATGATTAATTAAGTGCCAACGTGCAGGAAAGTCCTTTCTCTTTCGATCACAAAACACAACATATATTCTTGCTAACTTTTTTTACATTGTTTTTAATGTACCACGAGTCTAGAAAATTGGGTCTCAGAAAAATTGGTCTCATTTTATAATAATTTTTTAAGAGCAATAATAGAAAATGTTGAAATTATGAATACTAAAATGTGTAGTGTATTTATTAAAAGTAAATAACATCATTAACCGTTGTAAAATAATACGTAACATTACTAACTTTGACATGTTTTGACATTTATTTATTTTGAGATTTGTGCGGAAAATTCGGTCTCGGAACTTTTGGTATAAGATATCAATAAAACTTATCAGTTAGATGTAAAGGGAGGTGTGTCACTCCCCGAGCCTTCCTTTCAGGTCATTAAACAATCATGACATAATGGTCATTTATGTTGAGAGGCCATTTCTAATTGCGAGACCAAATTTTTCCGATCGAAATTTCCGGCAACCATGTATCACATATGACACATCACACAGCGAATGGTTAATGATAGTCAACCTCAACTTGTTTCAGATATGCCGAGTAGTATGATGAACCTGTACGAGAACCTATGTCAGAGGTGTGGTAAGACAGTGTACCAGGTGGACAGGATAGGACCTTTGAAGGACTTCACCTTTTACCACACCCACTGTTTCAAATGCGCTGAGTGTGGGTCAAAGCTAACACTCAGGACTTACTGTAACAACCAGAATGATCAGGTAAATAAAGGTAACTCTCAGGACTTACTGTAACAACCAGAATGATCAGGTAACTAAAGCTAACTCTCAGGACTTACTGTAACAACCAGAATGATCAGGTAACTAAAGCTAACTCTCAGGACTTACTGTAACAACCAGAATGATCAGGTAACTAAACCTAACACTCAGGACTTACTGTAACAACCAGAATGATCAGGTAACTAAAGCTAACACTCAGGACTTACTGTAACAACCAGAATGATCAAGTAACTAAAGCTAACTCTCAGGACTTACTGTAACAACCAGAATGATCAAGTAACTAAAGCTAACACTCAGGACTTACTGTAACAACCAGAATGATCAAGTAACTAAAGCTAACTCTCAGGACTTACTGTAACAACCAGAATGATCAAGTAACTAAAGCTAACTCTCAGGACTTACTGTAACAACCAGAATGATCAGGTAACTAAACCTAACACTCAGGACTTACTGTAACAACCAGAATGATCAGGTAACTAAACCTAACACTCAGGACTTACTGTAACAACCAGAATGATCAGGTAACTAAAGCTAACACTCAGGACTTACTGTAACAACCAGAATGATCAAGTAACTAAAGCTAACACTCAGGACTTACTGTAACAACCAGAATGATCAAGTAACTAAAGCAAACTCTCAATGTCTTTAATTAATTTATAGTTATAGCAATTCCTCCTATGTGTGTGTGGACATGACTTAACACTAACCTATGCCTTTTCTACCTTTTTCAAGTTACTATCATTTTAATGTGAGTAAAATTAGCGACTCGTGGTTCATTTCTTTGTATGTTTGCGAATATATTTTCTAGAGATAAACGTCACGGTTCATATATGTACTATATTTATTTTTGAAATAGAGAAATGTGAAAATGTCAATCTGGGAAAGTAATATCATTATTTTATTGAAGATAGAATCATCGAATTTTATGAGAAATTATGAAAAAAAGTAATCTATTATCAAAGAACTGATTTTCGAAAATTATAAGTACAATAAAAATATTTTTAGAATTTATTATTAGGATAGCGCTAGGGTTATGCTCTTCAACTACGAGGTCTTAGATTTTGTGTTAGTCAAGCTTCATTTACTATCACCTCTTCATTTTCCTCTTCAATCCGTGAATTCAGCCACCGGTGCTTTGGTTCCTTGGTAAGTGACTGCATTCACGAAGAAGCTTTTCTGCATCCATGAGCATTGTTAGCGAATGATACATCTTTTGTATTTCATTTCCATTCTGGTTGCTTTTGATGGAAAAAAAAAATTCCTTTCTGAGTGCTTTTTCCAGTACCTTGTATTTATTTCATTTCCTTTTGACATCAGCGATATGGCCGTTGGTACCGACGTTAAATATCTACTAAATTAATTACACTAAGACAAGTTTACTATTCCTTTTCCTGCTGTAGGACGACAAAGAGGTGTACTGCTCCTCTCACGCCCCCAAAATAGGACCAGGACACGTTGATGGGGATGCAGTGCAGATACGCTCAGCCCTCAATGTGCCCAAGTCCTTCATGCACTCCACGGACCAGTTGCGGACCAGAGTGTCCCTCGAGGGGGAGAGTGGCAGTCGATCCCCCTTCAGACAGGTGAGTGGACCATGCACTTATTCAGTCTTTCTGAAATGAGCTTTTCAAATAATCACAAACTGTTGTCCATTCCCTAAATCACATTCCCAGGCAAAAATGAATATTTTTAAATTGCTGTTCTTTACAATTCTTTGAATTTTGTGTTTGTAAAAGGAAAAACAATCACCGAGTTAGCTAGATTAAAAAAATCCAAAGCTGTTATTTTGCCAACCACTCGTGTTTTTTTTTCCTTTTCTAAAGTAAATATCTTTACCTTCTTATTTTAATAATGACATTATAATCTCTTTAGTTTAATTTGATATCCGTTATGCACCATTGGTATATTACAATCTGTTCTTTCTGTCACCTCACAGGGTAGCTCTCCCTCTGAAAACGGTAACAACTCCTCGGATTTCAAGTACGGTCGGTTTGACCACACTGCCCTACACATTGCGCATGCGCTAAACGCTACCAAACTGCACCAGAAATACTTCAGAACCATGGATAAACCTATCGACTCTTACTTGGTGAGTATATAGTGGTTATAGGGTAAATAATCAATAACTGATGTGACTCAGTAGCCAATAGCAAGGTATAAAAAGATGTTCAGTTTTCAATTGGAAGTGGCTAGGAAGTTTGAATGAAACGACACACTGAAAAGATCCTTCCTAGTCACTTTCTATCGAAAATTGAACATTTTTCTTATCTTGATATCAGCTACTGTGTCATACATCGACTACTGAGATTCACCCTAGTTCTTAAGGGCCGTACACACGTAGGGTTTTTTAAATCTTTCCACCAGACTTTTTGCTAAGCTCTTCCTACTTTTTCCACGAGAATATAAGAAAAAACGATACAATTATTATTTATTTCAGTTGGTATCCTTAATACCCGCAGGTATCACGGATACCAACTAAAATAAGTAATTATATAGTTTTTTCTTATATTCTCGTGGAAAAAGTAGGAGGAGCTTAGCTAAAAGTCTGGAGGAAAGATTTAAAAAACCTGCGTGTGTACGGCCCTTAAAGATGTTATTATGAATCACGTAAATTGTTTACTATATAACTTCTTGACTAAATACACACTAAGCTCTTGACTAAAACCCATGCTAACCTCTTGACTAACATTTCTCTTAAGCTCTTGACTAAGTACACAGCAATGCCCATTGCCCAATAACCTTGAGCTATACAGCTGTGTTTGAAACTATCTACCGCTACTTTCTATTTTACTTCTTCTACAAAGTTACGTGTACTTCCACAATCATTAGCTACATAGAACAAATATAACAGTCACATTTAGATGAATAAATAATGTACGAACGTGCGGGTTAGTCCTTTCTCTTTCCATCATAATTTTTTTCGTGTTATTTAATTAATTTTTTGTTATTCAATTTTAATGTTTAAATTTGGTATTCAACTTTTTGTTTCGAATTAATGGTGACTATAAAGTATAATGATAGAATAATAGAAAGGAGGTACCGATACCTTGTACATAGAGAGTCACTTTCAACTTCGTAATACCCAAAGACTGCAAATGACCTTGTCAATACTGTGGTAACTGAGGTAGGGAACTTACGAGCTATCGGGCAGTGCAACAATTTCGATCTTAAAAAAAATTGTTATTCTAATTGGTACTTGGAATAGCGAGTTAGAATATTAATTTTTTTTTTTTTAAAGACAATATTTTTCCATTCCATTTCCAAAAAATATATTATTAAATTACGTAAAAAAATATTAATTAATTATATATTTTTAAAATGTACATTTATTATAATGTATTTTTAAATGTATATTTTTTCTTATATGAACGAAAATGTGGAACTGTCTGGTAACTCAGAAATGTAATTTCAAAGTACCTACATCTGATTGTGTATTATGATCGAAAGATAGAAGACTTTCCCGCACGTTGGCACTAAATATATTTTCATTGTTAAAATAATACTGAAATAAAAAATCTTTGGTCAATATTAATATTTCCTAATTTGTTAGAAAATCTTGTAAAACAACCAAATACTCCTTAACATTATTCACAGTGAAGGGTTAAACAACCAAAGTTATCACTGTTGTTAGTTCGTACACTCCTCAGTTCACAGTCACACACTATGCTGCAATGGCTGTCTGCCTGCATTCGGTATGCAAGGCATGGTACAATAAATGCAAACAGGTCAAAGTAAAAGAAAAATAACGAGCTAAAGGGCTTTATGAATGAAAATTTAATTGAATTTACCTATTCAATTTAAATGTGGGGTAAGTTACGAATAGACAGTTCCATCTTCGGTCATATAAGAAAAAACAATATAATGGAACTTCTCGAATTCCATCATCTGAAAATTTCTTATTCGTACTAGACGACACTGTTCGTACTAGAGGACACTGTTCGTACTAGAGGACACTGTTCGTACTAGAGGACACTGTTCGTACTAGACGATACTGTTCGTACTAGACGACACTGTTCGTATTAGACGACACTGTTCGTACTAGAGGACACTGTTCGTACTAGAGGACACTGTTCGTACTAGAGGACACTGTTCGTACTAGACGATACTGTTCGTACTAGACGACACTGTTCGTATTAGACGATACTGTTCGTACTAGACGACACTGTTCGTACTAGACGATACTGTTATTAGATGACACTGTTCGTACTAGACGACACTGTTCGTACTAGACGACACTGTTCGTACTTGACGACACTGTTCGTACTAGACGATACTGTTCGTACTAAACGACACTGTTCGTATTAGACGACACTGTTCGTACTAGACGACACTGTTCGTACTAGACGACACTGTTCGTAATAGACGACACTGTTCGTGCTAAACGATACTGTTCGTACTAGACGATACCTTTCGTACTAGACGACACTGTTCGTACTAGACGATACTGTTATTAGATGACACTGTTCGTACTAGACGAAACTGTTCGTACTGGACGACACTGTTCGTACTAGACGACACTGTTCGTACTTGACGATACTGTTCGTACTAAACGACACTGTTCGTATTAGACGACACTGTTCGTATTAGACGACACTGTTCGTACTAGACGACACTGTTCGTACTAGACGATACTGTTCGTACCAGAAGACACTGTTCGTAGTAGACGATACTGTTCGTACTAGACGACACTGTACGTACTAGAATACTGTTCGTACTAGACGACACTGTTCGTACTAGACGACACTGTTCGTATTAGACGACACTGTTCGTTCTAGATGACACTGTTTGTATTAGAGGACACTGTTTGTATTAGAGGACACTGTTTGTATTAGAGGACACTGTTTGTATTAGAGGACACTGTTTGTATTAGAGGACACTGTTTGTATTAGAGGACACTGTTTGTATTAGAGGACACTGTTTGTATTAGAGGACACTGTTTGTATTAGAGGACACTGTTCGTATAAGAGGACACTGTTTGTATGTATTAGAGGACACTATTGGTATTAGGGCACACTGTTCGTATAAGAGGGCACTGAGGAGTTCTATTGCATAATTATCATCAATTAACTTTTATTTTGATTAATAATTATTACATATTTTTTCCTAGATGACCGAAAATGTAGGACCTTCCGATAATTCGTAACTTACCCAACTTTCAATGAAACTATTGGCGAAACTTATGAACAAAAACATGAGTTTTTTAACGTCTCGCATTGTAAAATATATTTATTAGAAATTACTATTTTATTTCGATGATTTAAAATCAGTATTTGCTATTTGATTTTAAATAGAAATTCATAAGAAAAAGAGTATTAACAGTATCTAATATATTTTATAGCTCATTGAATGCTTCAAATAAAACTAAAATACAAATTTTAAGCTAAATATTATACTATACAAGTTGCATTATTTCATCTTGCTGACATTTTAGAAATGTAAACATGATAATTACTAATTAGCTCATATAATCATTTATTTAATTTAAAGCATGCATTCTTCACTCCATTAAATAGTGATGCAATGGAGATAATAGTGAAAACTACCACACTAACTAACTGCAGTAGGTGAATTATAATAAATGAATCATTGTGTTTCCTGCAACCATTGTATGGTTAGAACAATTCCTAATTCCCTCTATTGTTAGAAATGTTATTGTGCAGGAAAACTGTTGTTGCTTATTAGGTTGGTAATGTATTGGGTAATGCAATGGGTAATGCAGTGGGTAATACAGTGGGTAATTTGGGTAATGCAGTGGGTAATTTGGGTAATGCAGTGGGTAATTTGGGTAATGCAGTGGGTATAATGGATTGGGAGATTGATAACTTCTCCACTGCATTCAAATCACTACTATGTTAGTTCAAAATGTTGTAAATACTTTAATTTTCTAATATCTTAGAGGTAGAAGTACCCCTTCCAACCCTCATATCACTCCCTGTATCCCCCCCCCCCCCCATATTCGGTGCCAGGTTGTGTAGGCTGGTATATTTGTCCCGCCCATAGCCTGTAAACTGAAGTACATTAAAGGAGTAAAACTAGGTAAAGACACTGCCCTTAAGAGTAACTGTGATGATGTACTATCAGAGAAAAGAGTAACTGTGATGATGTACTATCAGAGAAAAGAGTAACTGTGATGATGTACTATCAGAGAAAAGAGTAACTGTGATGATGTACTATCAGAGAAAAGAGTCACTGTGATGATGTACTATCAGAGAAAAGAGTCACTGTGATGATGTACTATCAGAGAAAAGAGTCACTGTGATGATGTACTGTCAGAGAAAAGAGTCACTGTGATGATGTACTATCAGAGAAAAGAGTCACTGTGATGATGTACTATCAGAGAAAAGAGTCACTGTGATGATGTACTATCAGAGAAAAGAGTAACTGTGATGATGTACTATCAGAGAAAAGAGTAACTGTGATGATGTACTATCAGAGAAAAGAGTAACTGTGATGATGTACTATCAGAGAAAAGAGTCACTGTGATGATGTACTATCAGAGAAAAGAGTAACTGTGATGATGTACTATCAGAGAAAAGAGTCACTGTGATGATGTACTATCAGAGAAAAGAGTCACTGTGATGATGTACTATCAGAGAAAAGAGTAACTGTGATGATGTACTATCAGAGAAAAGAGTCACTGTGATGATGTACTATCAGAGAAAAGAGTAACTGTGATGATGTACTATCAGAGAAAAGAGTAACTGTGATGATGTACTATCAGAGAAAAGAGTAACTGTGATGATGTACTATTAGAGAAAAGAGTCACTGTGATGATGTACTATCAGAGAAAAGAGTAACTGTGATGATGTACTATCAGAGAAAAGAGTCACTGTGATGAAGTACTATCAGAGAAAAGAGTCACTGTGATGATGTACTATCAGAGAAAAGAGTCACTGTGATGATGTACTATCAGAGAAAAGAGTCACTGTGATGATGTACTATCAGAGAAAAGAGTCACTGTGATGATGTACTATCAGAGAAAAGAGTAACTGTGATGATGTACTATCAGAGAAAAGAGTAACTGTGATGATGTACTATCAGAGAAAAGAGTCACTGTGATGATGTACTATCAGAGAAAAGAGTCACTGTGATGATGTACTATCAGAGAAAAGAGTCACTGTGATGATGTACTATCAGAGAAAAGAGTCACTGTGATGATGTACTATCAGAGAAAAGAGTCACTGTGATGATGTACTATCAGAGAAAAGAGTCACTGTGATGATGTACTATCAGAG
>CANNZV010003667.1:0-57115 GCA_947561585.1 Caprella mutica
CCACCAATAGTTGTAAATAAAGTGCAAAGTGAAGAGTTAAAACAACCACCAATAGTTGTAAATAAAGTACACAGTGAAGAGTTGAAACAACCACCAATAGTTGTAAATAAAGTGCATAGTGAAGAGTTAAAACAACCACCAATAGTTGTAAATAAAGTACACAGTGAAGAGTTGAAACAATCACCAATAGTTGTAAATAAAGTGCATAGTGAAGAGTTAAAACAACCACCAATAGTTGTAAATAAAGTGCATAGTGAAGGGTTAAAACAACCACCAATAGTTGTAAATAAAGTGCACAGTGAAGAGTTGAAACAACCACCAATAGTTGTAAATAAAGTGTACAGTGAAGAGTTAAAACAACCACCAATAGTTGTAAATAAAGTGCACAGTGAAGAGTTAAAACAACCACCAATAGTTGTAAATAAAGTTCACAGTGAAGAGTTAAAACAACCACCAATAGTTGTAAGTAAAGTGCACAGTGAAGAGTTAAAACAATCATCAATAGTTGTGACTAAAGTGCACAGTGAAGAGTTAAAACAACCACCAATAGTTGTAAATAAAGTACACAGTGAAGAGTTAAAACAACCACCAATAGTTGTAAATAAAGTGTACAGTGAAGAGTTAAAACAACCACCAATAGTTGTAAATAAAGTGCACAGTGAAGAGTTAAAACAACCACCAATAGTTGTAAATAAAGTACACAGTGAAGAGTTAAAACAACCACCAATAGTTGTAAGTAAAGTGCACAGTGAAGAGTTAAAACAACCACCAATAGTTGTGAATAAAGTGCACAGTGAAGAGTTAAAACAACCACCAATAATTGTGACTAAAGTGCACCGTGAAGAGTTAAAACAACCACCAATAGTTGTGAATAAAGTGCACAGTGAAGAGTTAAAACAACCACCAATAGTTGTGAATAAAGTGCACAGTGAAGAGTTAAAACAACCACCAATAGTTGTAAATAAAGTGTACAGTGAAGAGTTAAAACAACCACCAATAGTTGTGAATAAAGTGCACAGTGAAGAGTTAAAACAACCACCAATAGTTGTGAATAAAGTGCACAGTGAAGAGTTAAAACAACCACCAATAGTTGTAAATAAAATGCACAGTGAAGAGTTAAAACAACCACCAATAGTTGTAAATAAAGTGCACAGTGAAGAGTTAAAACAACCACCAATAGTTGTAAATAAAGTGCACAGTGAAGAGTTAAAATAACCACCAATAGTTGTAAATAAAGTGTACAGTGAAGAGTTAAAACAACCACCAATAGTTGTAAATAAAGTACACAGTGAAGAGTTAAAACAACCACCAATAGTTGTGAATAAAGTGCACAGTGAAGAGTTAAAACAACCACCAATAGTTGTGAATAAAGTGCACCGTGAAGAGTTAAAACAACCACCAATAGTTGTGAATAAAGTGCACAGTGAAGAGTTAAAACAACCACCAATAGTTGTGAATAAAGTGCACCATGAAGAGTTAAAACAACCACCAATAGTTGTGAATAAAGTGCACAGTGAAGAGTTAAAACAACCACCAATAGTTGTAAATGAAGTGCACAGTGAAGAGTTAAAACAACCACCAATAGTTGTAAATAAAGTGCACAGTGAAGAGTTAAAACAACCACCAATAGTTGTAAATAAAGTGTACAGTGAAGAGTTAAAACAACCACCAATAGTTGTAAATAAAGTACACAGTGAAGAGTTAAAACAACCACCAATAGTTGTGAATAAAGTGCACAGTGAAGAGTTAAAACAACCACCAATAGTTGTGAATAAAGTGCACAGTGAAGAGTTAAAACAACCACCAATAGTTGTGAATAAAGTGCACCGTGAAGAGTTAAAACAACCACCAATAGTTGTGAATAAAGTGCACAGTGAAGAGTTAAAACAACCACCAATAGTTGTGAATAAAGTGCACAGTGAAGAGTTAAAACAACCACCAATAGTTGTGAATAAAGTGCACCGTGAAGAGTTTAAACAACCACCAATAGTTGTAAATAAAGTACACAGTGAAGAGTTAAAACAACCACCAATAGTTGTAAATAAAGTGCACAGTGAAGAGTTAAAACAACCACCAATAGTTGTGAATAAAGTGCAAGGTGAAGAGTTAAAACAACCACCAATAGTTGTGAATAAAGTGCACAGTGAAGAGTTAAAACAACCACCAATAGTTGTGAATAAAGTGCACCGTGAAGAGTTAAAACAACCACCAATAGTTGTGAATAAAGTGCACAGTGAAGAGTTAAAACAACCACCAATAGTTGTGAATAAAGTGCACAGTGAAGAGTTAAAACAACCACCAATAGTTGTGAATAAAGTGCACCGTGAAGAGTTAAAACAACCACCAATAGTTGTAAATAAAGTGCACAGTGAAGAGTTAAAACAACCACCAATAGTTGTAAATAAAGTGCACAGTGAAGAGTTAAAACAACCACCAATAGTTGTAAATAAAGTGCACAGTGAAGAGTTAAAACAACCACCAATAGTTGTAAATAAAGTGCACAGTGAAGAGTTAAAACAACCACCAATAGTTGTAAATAAAGTGCACAGTGAAGAGATAAAACAACCACCAACAGTTGTAAATAAAGTACACAGTGAAGAGTTAAAACAACCACCAATAGTTGTGAATAAAGTGCACCGTGAAGAGTTAAAACAACCACCAATAGTTGTGAATAAAGTGCACAGTGAAGAGTTAAAACAACCACCAATAGTTGTGAATAAAGTGCACCATGAAGAGTTAAAACAACCACCAATAGTTGTGAATAAAGTGCACAGTGAAGAGTTAAAACAACCACCAATAGTTGTAAATAAAGTGCACAGTGAAGAGTTAAAACAACCACCAATAGTTGTAAATAAAGTGCACAGTGAAGAGTTAAAACAACCACCAATAGTTGTAAATAAAGTGTACAGTGAAGAGTTAAAACAACCACCAATAGTTGTAAATAAAGTACACAGTGAAGAGTTAAAACAACCACCAATAGTTGTGAATAAAGTGCACAGTGAAGAGTTAAAACAACCACCAATAGTTGTGAATAAAGTGCACAGTGAAGAGTTAAAACAACCACCAATAGTTGTGAATAAAGTGCACCGTGAAGAGTTAAAACAACCACCAATAGTTGTGAATAAAGTGCACAGTGAAGAGTTAAAACAACCACCAATAGTTGTGAATAAAGTGCACAGTGAAGAGTTAAAACAACCACCAATAGTTGTGAATAAAGTGCACCGTGAAGAGTTAAAACAACCACCAATAGTTGTAAATAAAGTACACAGTGAAGAGTTAAAACAACCACCAATAGTTGTAAATAAAGTGCACAGTGAAGAGTTAAAACAACCACCAATAGTTGTGAATAAAGTGCACAGTGAAGAGTTAAAACAACCACCAAAAGTTGTGAATAAAGTGCACAGTGAAGAGTTAAAACAACCACCAATAGTTGTGAATAAAGTGCACCGTGAAGAGTTAAAACAACCACCAATAGTTGTGAATAAAGTGCACAGTGAAGAGTTAAAACAACCACCAATAGTTGTGAATAAAGTGCACAGTGAAGAGTTAAAACAACCACCAATAGTTGTGAATAAAGTGCACCGTGAAGAGTTAAAACAACCACCAATTGTTGTAAATAAAGTGCACAGTGAAGAGTTAAAACAACCACCAATTGTTGTAAATAAAGTGCACAGTGAAGAGTTAAAACAACCACCAATAATTGTAAATAAAGTGCACAGTGAAGAGTTAAAACAACCACCAATAGTTGTAAATAAAGTGCACAGTGAAGAGTTAAAACAACCACCAATAGTTGTAAATAAAGTGCACAGTGAAGAGATAAAACAACCACCAACAGTTGTAAATAAAGTACACAGTGAAGAGTTAAAACAACCACCAATAGTTGTAAATAAAGTACACAGTGAAGAGTTAAAACAATCATCAATAGTTGTGACTAAAGTGCACAGTGAAGAGTTAAAACAACCACCAATAGCTGTAAATAAAGTACACAGTGAAGAGTTAAAACAACCACCAACAGTTGTAAATAAAGTACACAGTGAAGAGTTAAAACAACCACCAACAGTTGTAAATAAAGTACACAGTGAAGAGTTAAAACAACCACCAATAGTTGTAAATAAAGTACACAGTGAAGAGTTAAAACAACCATCAATAGTTGTAAATAAAGTGCACAGTGAAGAGTTAAAAAACCACCAATAGTTGTAAATAAAGTGCACAGTGAAGAGATAAAACAACCACCAACAGTTGTAAATAAAGTACACAGTGAAGAGTTAAAACAACCACCAATAGTTGTAAATAAAGTACACAGTGAAGAGTTAAAACAATCATCAATAGTTGTGACTAAAGTGCACAGTGAAGAGTTAAAACAACCACCAATAGTTGTAAATAAAGTACACAGTGAAGAGTTAAAACAACCACCAATAGTTGTAAATAAAGTACACAGTGAAGAGTTAAAACAACCACCAATAGTTGTGACTAAAGTGCACAGTGAAGAGTTAAAACAACCACCAATAGTTGTAAATAAAGTACACAGTGAAGAGTTAAAACAACCATCAATAGTTGTGACTAAAGTGCACAGTGAAGAGTTAAAACAACCACCAATAGTTGTAAATAAAGTGCACAGTGAAGAGTTAAAACAACCACCAATAGTTGTGACTAAAGTGCACAGTGAAGAGTTAAAACAACCACCAATAGTTGTAAATAAAGTACACAGTGAAGAGTTAAAACAACCATCAATAGTTGTTACTAAAGTGCACAGTGAAGAGTTAAAACAACCACCAATAGTTGTAAATAAAGTGCACAGTGAAGAGTTAAAACAACCACCAACAGTTGTAAATAAAGTGCACAGTGAAGAGTTAAAACAACCACCAACAGTTGTAAATAAAGTGCACAGTGAAGAGTTAAAACAACCACCAATAGTTGTAAATAAAGTACACAGTGAAGAGTTAAAACAACCACCAATAGTTGTAAATAAAGTGTACAGTGAAGAGTTAAAACAACCACCAATAGTTGTAAATAAAGTGCACAGTGAAGAGTTAAAACAACCACCAACAGTTGTAAATAAAGTGCACAGTGAAGAGTTAAAACAACCACCAATAGTTGTAAATAAAGTGCACAGTGAAGAGTTAAAACAACCACCAATAGTTGTAAATAAAGTGCACAGTGAAGAGTTAAAACAACCACCAATAGTTGTAAATAAAGTGCACAGTGGAGAGTTAAAACAACCATCAATAGTTGTAAATAAAGTGCACAGTGAAGAGTTAAAACAACCACCAATAGTTGTAAATAAAGTGCACAGTGGAGAGTTAAAACAACCACCAACATTTGTAAATAAAGTGCACAGTGGAGAGTTAAAACAACCACCAATAGTTGTAAATAAAGTGCACAGTAAAGAGTTAAAACAACCACCAATAGTTGTACTAAATAAAGTGCACAGTGAAGAGTTAAAACAACCACCAATAGTTGTAAATAAAGTGCACAGTGAAGAGTTAAAACAACCACCAATAGTTGTAAATAAAGTGCACAGTGAAGAGTTGAAACAACCACCAATAGTTGTAAATAAAGTGCACAGTGAATAGTTAAAACAGCCACCAATAGTTGTAAATAAAGTGCACAGTGAAGAGTTGAAACAACCACCAAGAGTTGTAAATAAAGTGCACAGTGAAGAGTTGAAACAACCACCAATAGTTGTATATAAAGTGCACAGTGAAGAGTTAAAACAACCACCAATAGTTGTAAATAAAGTGCACAGTGAAGAGTTAAAACAACCACCAATAGTTGTAAATAAAGTGCACAGTGAAGAGATAAAACAACCACCAATAGTTGTAAATAAAGTGCACAGTGAAGAGTTAAAACAACCACCAATAGTTGTAAATAAAGTACACAGTGAAGAGTTAAAACAACCATCAATAGTTGTAAATAAAGTGCACAGTGAAGAGTTAAAACAACCACCAATAGTTGTAAATAAAGTGCACAGTGAAGAGTTAAAACAACCACCAATAGTTGTAAATAAAGTGCACAGTGAAGAGATAAAACAACCACCAATAGTTGTAAATAAAGTGCACAGTGAAGAGTTAAAACAACCACCAATAGTTGTAAATAAAGTACACAGTGAAGAGTTAAAACAACCATCAATAGTTGTGACTAAAGTGCACAGTGAAGAGTTAAAACAACCACCAATAGTTGTAAATAAAGTACACAGTGAAGGGTTAAAACAACCACCAATAGTTGTAAATAAAGTACACAGAGAAGAGTTAAAACAACCACCAATAGTTGTGACTAAAGTGCACAGTGAAGAGTTAAAACAACCACCAATAGTTGTAAATAAAGTACACAGTGAAGAGTTAAAACAACCATCAATAGTTGTGACTAAAGTGCACAGTGAAGAGTTAAAACAACCACCAATAGTTGTAAATAAAGTGCACAGTGGAGAGTTAAAACAACCATCAATAGTTGTAAATAAAGTGCACAGTGAAGAGTTAAAACAACCACCAATAGTTGTAAATAAAGTGCACAGTGGAGAGTTAAAACAACCACCAACATTTGTAAATAAAGTGCACAGTGGAGAGTTAAAACAACCACCAATAGTTGTAAATAAAGTGCACAGTAAAGAGTTAAAACAACCACCAATAGTTGTACTAAATAAAGTGCACAGTGAAGAGTTAAAACAACCACCAATAGTTGTAAATAAAGTGCACAGTGAAGAGTTAAAACAACCACCAATAGTTGTAAATAAAGTGCACAGTGAAGAGTTAAAACAACCACCAATAGTTGTAAATAAAGTGCACAGTGAATAGTTAAAACAGCCACCAATAGTTGTAAATAAAGTGCACAGTGAAGAGTTGAAACAACCACCAAGAGTTGTAAATAAAGTGCACAGTGAAGAGATAAAACAACCACCAATAGTTGTAAATAAAGTACACAGTGAAGAGTTAAAACAGCCACCAATAGTTGTAAATAAAGTGCACAGTGAAGAGTTGAAACAACCACCAAGAGTTGTAAATAAAGTGCACAGTGAAGAGTTGAAACAACCACCAATAGTTGTATATAAAGTGCACAGTGAAGAGTTAAAACAACCACCAATAGTTGTAAATAAAGTGCACAGTGAAGAGTTAAAACAACCACCAATAGTTGTAAATAAAGTGCACAGTGAAGAGATAAAACAACCACCAATAGTTGTAAATAAAGTGCACAGTGAAGAGTTAAAACAACCACCAATAGTTGTAAATAAAGTACACAGTGAAGAGTTAAAACAACCATCAATAGTTGTAAATAAAGTGCACAGTGAAGAGTTAAAACAACCACCAATAGTTGTAAATAAAGTGCACAGTGAAGAGTTAAAACAACCACCAATAGTTGTAAATAAAGTGCACAGTGAAGAGATAAAACAACCACCAATAGTTGTAAATAAAGTGCACAGTGAAGAGTTAAAACAACCACCAATAGTTGTAAATAAAGTACACAGTGAAGAGTTAAAACAACCATCAATAGTTGTGACTAAAGTGCACAGTGAAGAGTTAAAACAACCACCAATAGTTGTAAATAAAGTACACAGTGAAGAGTTAAAACAACCACCAATAGTTGTAAATAAAGTACACAGTGAAGAGTTAAAACAACCACCAATAGTTGTGACTAAAGTGCACAGTGAAGAGTTAAAACAACCACCAATAGTTGTAAATAAAGTACACAGTGAAGAGTTAAAACAACCATCAATAGTTGTGACTAAAGTGCACAGTGAAGAGTTAAAACAACCAACAATAGTTGTAAATAAAGTGCACAGTGAAGAGTTAAAACAACCACCAATAGTTGTAAATAAAGTGCACAGTGAAGAGTTAAAACAACCACCAATAGTTGTAAATAAAGTACACAGTGAAGAGTTAGAACAACCACCAACAGTTGTAAATAAAGTGCACAGTGAAGAGTTAAAACAACCACCAATAGTTGTAAATAAAGTGCACAGTGAAGAGTTAAAACAACCACCAATAGTTGTAAATAAAGTACACAGTGAAGAGTTAAAACAACCACCAATAGTTGTAAATAAAGTGTACAGTGAAGAGTTAAAACAACCACCAATAGTTGTAAATAAAGTGCACAGTGAAGAGTTAAAACAACCACCAACAGTTGTAAATAAAGTGCACAGTGAAGAGTTAAAACAACCACCAATAGTTGTAAATAAAGTGTACAGTGAAGAGTTAAAACAACCACCAATAGTTGTAAATAAAGTGCACAGTGAAGAGTTAAAACAACCACCAATAGTTGTAAATAAAGTGCACAGTGAAGAGTTAAAACAACCACCAATAGTTGTAAATAAAGTGCACAGTGAAGAGTTAAAACAACCACCAATAGTTGTAAATAAAGTGTACAGTGAAGAGTGAAAACAACCACCAATAGTTGTAAATAAAGTGCACAGTGAAGAGTTAAAACAACCACCAATAGTTGTAGATAAAGTGTACAGTGAAGAGTTAAAACAACCACCAATAGTTGTAAATAAAGTGCACAGTGAAGAGTTAAAACAACCACCAATAGTTGTAGATAAAGTGTACAGTGAAGAGTTAAAACAACCACCAATAGTTGTAGATAAAGTACACAGTGAAGAGTTAAAACAACCACCAATAGTTGTAAATAAAGTGCACAGTGAAGAGTTAAAACAACTACCAATAGTTGTAAATAAAGTGCACAGTGAAGAGTTAAAACAACCACCAATAGTTGTAAATAAAGTGCACAGTGAAGAGTTAAAACAACCACCAATAGTTGTAAATAAAGTGCACAGTGAAGAGTTAAAACAACCACCAACAGTTGTAAATAAAGTGCACAGTGAAGAGTTAAAACAACCACCAATAGTTGTAAATAAAGAGCATAGTGAAGGGTTAAAACAACCACCAATAGTTGTAAATAAAGTGCACAGTGAAGAGTTATAACAACCACCAATAGTTGTAAATAAAGTACACAGTGAAGAGTTAAAACAACCACCAATAGTTGTAAATAAAGTGCACAGTGGAGAGTTAAAACAACCACCAATAGTTGTAAATAAAGTGCAGAGTGAAGAGTTAAAACAACCACCAATAATTGTAAATAAAGTACACAGTGAAGAGTTGAAACAACCACCAATAGTTGTAAATAAAGTGCAAAGTGAAGAGTTAAAACAACCACCAATAGTTGTAAATAAAGTACACAGTGAAGAGTTGAAACAACCACCAATAGTTGTAAATAAAGTGCATAGTGAAGAGTTAAAACAACCACCAATAGTTGTAAATAAAGTACACAGTGAAGAGTTGAAACAATCACCAATAGTTGTAAATAAAGTGCATAGTGAAGAGTTAAAACAACCACCAATAGTTGTAAATAAAGTGCATAGTGAAGGGTTAAAACAACCACCAATAGTTGTAAATAAAGTGCACAGTGAAGAGTTGAAACAACCACCAATAGTTGTAAATAAAGTGTACAGTGAAGAGTTAAAACAACCACCAATAGTTGTAAATAAAGTGCACAGTGAAGAGTTAAAACAACCACCAATAGTTGTAAATAAAGTTCACAGTGAAGAGTTAAAACAACCACCAATAGTTGTAAGTAAAGTGCACAGTGAAGAGTTAAAACAATCATCAATAGTTGTGACTAAAGTGCACAGTGAAGAGTTAAAACAACCACCAATAGTTGTAAATAAAGTACACAGTGAAGAGTTAAAACAACCACCAATAGTTGTAAATAAAGTGTACAGTGAAGAGTTAAAACAACCACCAATAGTTGTAAATAAAGTGCACAGTGAAGAGTTAAAACAACCACCAATAGTTGTAAATAAAGTACACAGTGAAGAGTTAAAACAACCACCAATAGTTGTAAGTAAAGTGCACAGTGAAGAGTTAAAACAACCACCAATAGTTGTGAATAAAGTGCACAGTGAAGAGTTAAAACAACCACCAATAATTGTGACTAAAGTGCACCGTGAAGAGTTAAAACAACCACCAATAGTTGTGAATAAAGTGCACAGTGAAGAGTTAAAACAACCACCAATAGTTGTGAATAAAGTGCACAGTGAAGAGTTAAAACAACCACCAATAGTTGTAAATAAAGTGTACAGTGAAGAGTTAAAACAACCACCAATAGTTGTGAATAAAGTGCACAGTGAAGAGTTAAAACAACCACCAATAGTTGTGAATAAAGTGCACAGTGAAGAGTTAAAACAACCACCAATAGTTGTAAATAAAATGCACAGTGAAGAGTTAAAACAACCACCAATAGTTGTAAATAAAGTGCACAGTGAAGAGTTAAAACAACCACCAATAGTTGTAAATAAAGTGCACAGTGAAGAGTTAAAATAACCACCAATAGTTGTAAATAAAGTGTACAGTGAAGAGTTAAAACAACCACCAATAGTTGTAAATAAAGTACACAGTGAAGAGTTAAAACAACCACCAATAGTTGTGAATAAAGTGCACAGTGAAGAGTTAAAACAACCACCAATAGTTGTGAATAAAGTGCACCGTGAAGAGTTAAAACAACCACCAATAGTTGTGAATAAAGTGCACAGTGAAGAGTTAAAACAACCACCAATAGTTGTGAATAAAGTGCACCATGAAGAGTTAATACAACCACCAATAGTTGTGAATAAAGTGCACAGTGAAGAGTTAAAACAACCACCAATAGTTGTAAATGAAGTGCACAGTGAAGAGTTAAAACAACCACCAATAGTTGTAAATAAAGTGCACAGTGAAGAGTTAAAACAACCACCAATAGTTGTAAATAAAGTGTACAGTGAAGAGTTAAAACAACCACCAATAGTTGTAAATAAAGTACACAGTGAAGAGTTAAAACAACCACCAATAGTTGTGAATAAAGTGCACAGTGAAGAGTTAAAACAACCACCAATAGTTGTGAATAAAGTGCACAGTGAAGAGTTAAAACAACCACCAATAGTTGTGAATAAAGTGCACCGTGAAGAGTTAAAGCAACCACCAATAGTTGTGAATAAAGTGCACAGTGAAGAGTTAAAACAACCACCAATAGTTGTGAATAAAGTGCACAGTGAAGAGTTAAAACAACCACCAATAGTTGTGAATAAAGTGCACCGTGAAGAGTTTAAACAACCACCAATAGTTGTAAATAAAGTACACAGTGAAGAGTTAAAACAACCACCAATAGTTGTAAATAAAGTGCACAGTGAAGAGTTAAAACAACCACCAATAGTTGTGAATAAAGTGCACAGTGAAGAGTTAAAACAACCACCAATAGTTGTGAATAAAGTGCACAGTGAAGAGTTAAAACAACCACCAATAGTTGTGAATAAAGTGCACCGTGAAGAGTTAAAACAACCACCAATAGTTGTGAATAAAGTGCACAGTGAAGAGTTAAAACAACCACCAATAGTTGTGAATAAAGTGCACAGTGAAGAGTTAAAACAACCACCAATAGTTGTGAATAAAGTGCACCGTGAAGAGTTAAAACAACCACCAATAGTTGTAAATAAAGTGCACAGTGAAGAGTTAAAACAACCACCAATAGTTGTAAATAAAGTGCACAGTGAAGAGTTAAAACAACCACCAATAGTTGTAAATAAAGTGCACAGTGAAGAGTTAAAACAACCACCAATAGTTGTAAATAAAGTGCACAGTGAAGAGTTAAAACAACCACCAATAGTTGTAAATAAAGTGCACAGTGAAGAGATAAAACAACCACCAACAGTTGTAAATAAAGTACACAGTGAAGAGTTAAAACAACCACCAATAGTTGTGAATAAAGTGCACCGTGAAGAGTTAAAACAACCACCAATAGTTGTGAATAAAGTGCACAGTGAAGAGTTAAAACAACCACCAATAGTTGTGAATAAAGTGCACCATGAAGAGTTAAAACAACCACCAATAGTTGTGAATAAAGTGCACAGTGAAGAGTTAAAACAACCACCAATAGTTGTAAATAAAGTGCACAGTGAAGAGTTAAAACAACCACCAATAGTTGTAAATAAAGTGCACAGTGAAGAGTTAAAACAACCACCAATAGTTGTAAATAAAGTGTACAGTGAAGAGTTAAAACAACCACCAATAGTTGTAAATAAAGTACACAGTGAAGAGTTAAAACAACCACCAATAGTTGTGAATAAAGTGCACAGTGAAGAGTTAAAACAACCACCAATAGTTGTGAATAAAGTGCACAGTGAAGAGTTAAAACAACCACCAATAGTTGTGAATAAAGTGCACCGTGAAGAGTTAAAACAACCACCAATAGTTGTGAATAAAGTGCACAGTGAAGAGTTAAAACAACCACCAATAGTTGTGAATAAAGTGCACAGTGAAGAGTTAAAACAACCACCAATAGTTGTGAATAAAGTGCACCGTGAAGAGTTAAAACAACCACCAATAGTTGTAAATAAAGTACACAGTGAAGAGTTAAAACAACCACCAATAGTTGTAAATAAAGTGCACAGTGAAGAGTTAAAACAACCACCAATAGTTGTGAATAAAGTGCACAGTGAAGAGTTAAAACAACCACCAAAAGTTGTGAATAAAGTGCACAGTGAAGAGTTAAAACAACCACCAATAGTTGTGAATAAAGTGCACCGTGAAGAGTTAAAACAACCACCAATAGTTGTGAATAAAGTGCACAGTGAAGAGTTAAAACAACCACCAATAGTTGTGAATAAAGTGCACAGTGAAGAGTTAAAACAACCACCAATAGTTGTGAATAAAGTGCACCGTGAAGAGTTAAAACAACCACCAATTGTTGTAAATAAAGTGCACAGTGAAGAGTTAAAACAACCATCAATAGTTGTAAATAAAGTGCACAGTGAAGAGTTAAAACAACCACCAATAGTTGTAAATAAAGTGCACAGTGAAGAGTTAAAACAACCACCAATAGTTGTAAATAAAGTGCACAGTGAAGAGTTAAAACAACCACCAATAGTTGTAAATAAAGTGCACAGTGAAGAGATAAAACAACCACCAACAGTTGTAAATAAAGTACACAGTGAAGAGTTAAAACAACCACCAATAGTTGTAAATAAAGTACACAGTGAAGAGTTAAAACAATCATCAATAGTTGTGACTAAAGTGCACAGTGAAGAGTTAAAACAACCACCAATAGCTGTAAATAAAGTACACAGTGAAGAGTTAAAACAACCACCAACAGTTGTAAATAAAGTACACAGTGAAGAGTTAAAACAACCACCAACAGTTGTAAATAAAGTACACAGTGAAGAGTTAAAACAACCACCAATAGTTGTAAATAAAGTACACAGTGAAGAGTTAAAACAACCATCAATAGTTGTAAATAAAGTGCACAGTGAAGAGTTAAAAAACCACCAATAGTTGTAAATAAAGTGCACAGTGAAGAGATAAAACAACCACCAACAGTTGTAAATAAAGTACACAGTGAAGAGTTAAAACAACCACCAATAGTTGTAAATAAAGTACACAGTGAAGAGTTAAAACAATCATCAATAGTTGTGACTAAAGTGCACAGTGAAGAGTTAAAACAACCACCAATAGTTGTAAATAAAGTACACAGTGAAGAGTTAAAACAACCACCAATAGTTGTAAATAAAGTACACAGTGAAGAGTTAAAACAACCACCAATAGTTGTGACTAAAGTGCACAGTGAAGAGTTAAAACAACCACCAATAGTTGTAAATAAAGTACACAGTGAAGAGTTAAAACAACCATCAATAGTTGTGACTAAAGTGCACAGTGAAGAGTTAAAACAACCACCAATAGTTGTAAATAAAGTGCACAGTGAAGAGTTAAAACAACCACCAATAGTTGTGACTAAAGTGCACAGTGAAGAGTTAAAACAACCACCAATAGTTGTAAATAAAGTACACAGTGAAGAGTTAAAACAACCATCAATAGTTGTTACTAAAGTGCACAGTGAAGAGTTAAAACAACCACCAATAGTTGTAAATAAAGTGCACAGTGAAGAGTTAAAACAACCACCAACAGTTGTAAATAAAGTGCACAGTGAAGAGTTAAAACAACCACCAACAGTTGTAAATAAAGTGCACAGTGAAGAGTTAAAACAACCACCAATAGTTGTAAATAAAGTACACAGTGAAGAGTTAAAACAACCACCAATAGTTGTAAATAAAGTGTACAGTGAAGAGTTAAAACAACCACCAATAGTTGTAAATAAAGTGCACAGTGAAGAGTTAAAACAACCACCAACAGTTGTAAATAAAGTGCACAGTGAAGAGTTAAAACAACCACCAATAGTTGTAAATAAAGTGCACAGTGAAGAGTTAAAACAACCACCAATAGTTGTAAATAAAGTGCACAGTGAAGAGTTAAAACAACCACCAATAGTTGTAAATAAAGTGCACAGTGGAGAGTTAAAACAACCATCAATAGTTGTAAATAAAGTGCACAGTGAAGAGTTAAAACAACCACCAATAGTTGTAAATAAAGTGCACAGTGGAGAGTTAAAACAACCACCAACATTTGTAAATAAAGTGCACAGTGGAGAGTTAAAACAACCACCAATAGTTGTAAATAAAGTGCACAGTAAAGAGTTAAAACAACCACCAATAGTTGTACTAAATAAAGTGCACAGTGAAGAGTTAAAACAACCACCAATAGTTGTAAATAAAGTGCACAGTGAAGAGTTAAAACAACCACCAATAGTTGTAAATAAAGTGCACAGTGAAGAGTTGAAAGCAACCACCAATAGTTGTAAATAAAGTGCACAGTGAAGAGTTAAAACAACCACCAATAGTTGTAAATAAAGTGCACAGTGAAGAGTTAAAACAACCACCAATAGTTGTAAATAAAGTGCACAGTGAAGAGTTAAAACAACCACCAATAGTTGTAAATAAAGTGCACAGTGAAGAGTTAAAACAACCACCAATAGTTGTAAATAAAGTGCACAGTGAATAGTTAAAACAGCCACCAATAGTTGTAAATAAAGTGCACAGTGAAGAGTTGAAACAACCACCAAGAGTTGTAAATAAAGTGCACAGTGAAGAGTTGAAACAACCACCAATAGTTGTATATAAAGTGCACAGTGAAGAGTTAAAACAACCACCAATAGTTGTAAATAAAGTGCACAGTGAAGAGTTAAAACAACCACCAATAGTTGTAAATAAAGTGCACAGTGAAGAGATAAAACAACCACCAATAGTTGTAAATAAAGTGCACAGTGAAGAGTTAAAACAACCACCAATAGTTGTAAATAAAGTACACAGTGAAGAGTTAAAACAACCATCAATAGTTGTAAATAAAGTGCACAGTGAAGAGTTAAAACAACCACCAATAGTTGTAAATAAAGTGCACAGTGAAGAGTTAAAACAACCACCAATAGTTGTAAATAAAGTGCACAGTGAAGAGATAAAACAACCACCAATAGTTGTAAATAAAGTGCACAGTGAAGAGTTAAAACAACCACCAATAGTTGTAAATAAAGTACACAGTGAAGAGTTAAAACAACCATCAATAGTTGTGACTAAAGTGCACAGTGAAGAGTTAAAACAACCACCAATAGTTGTAAATAAAGTACACAGTGAAGGGTTAAAACAACCACCAATAGTTGTAAATAAAGTACACAGAGAAGAGTTAAAACAACCACCAATAGTTGTGACTAAAGTGCACAGTGAAGAGTTAAAACAACCACCAATAGTTGTAAATAAAGTACACAGTGAAGAGTTAAAACAACCATCAATAGTTGTGACTAAAGTGCACAGTGAAGAGTTAAAACAACACCAATAGTTGTAAATAAAGTGCACAGTGGAGAGTTAAAACAACCATCAATAGTTGTAAATAAAGTGCACAGTGAAGAGTTAAAACAACCACCAATAGTTGTAAATAAAGTGCACAGTGGAGAGTTAAAACAACCACCAACATTTGTAAATAAAGTGCACAGTGGAGAGTTAAAACAACCACCAATAGTTGTAAATAAAGTGCACAGTAAAGAGTTAAAACAACCACCAATAGTTGTACTAAATAAAGTCGCACAGTGAAGAGTTAAAACAACCACCAATAGTTGTAAATAAAGTGCACAGTGAAGAGTTAAAACAACCACCAATAGTTGTAAATAAAGTGCACAGTGAAGAGTTGAAACAACCACCAATAGTTGTAAATAAAGTGCACAGTGAATAGTTAAAACAGCCACCAATAGTTGTAAATAAAGTGCACAGTGAAGAGTTGAAACAACCACCAAGAGTTGTAAATAAAGTGCACAGTGAAGAGTTGAAACAACCACCAATAGTTGTATATAAAGTGCACAGTGAAGAGTTAAAACAACCACCAATAGTTGTAATAAAGTGCACAGTGAAGAGTTAAAACAACCACCAATAGTTGTAAATAAAGTGCACAGTGAAGAGATAAAACAACCACCAATAGTTGTAAATAAAGTGCACAGTGAAGAGTTAAAACAACCACCAATAGTTGTAAATAAAGTACACAGTGAAGAGTTAAAACAACCATCAATAGTTGTAAATAAAGTGCACAGTGAAGAGTTAAAACAACCACCAATAGTTGTAAATAAAGTGCACAGTGAAGAGTTAAAACAACCACCAATAGTTGTAAATAAAGTGCACAGTGAAGAGATAAAACAACCACCAATAGTTGTAAATAAAGTGCACAGTGAAGAGTTAAAACAACCACCAATAGTTGTAAATAAAGTACACAGTGAAGAGTTAAAACAACCATCAATAGTTGTGACTAAAGTGCACAGTGAAGAGTTAAAACAACCACCAATAGTTGTAAATAAAGTACACAGTGAAGAGTTAAAACAACCACCAATAGTTGTAAATAAAGTACACAGTGAAGAGTTAAAACAACCACCAATAGTTGTGACTAAAGTGCACAGTGAAGAGTTAAAACAACCACCAATAGTTGTAAATAAAGTACACAGTGAAGAGTTAAAACAACCATCAATAGTTGTGACTAAAGTGCACAGTGAAGAGTTAAAACAACCAACAATAGTTTGTAAATAAAGTGCACAGTGAAGAGTTAAAACAACCACCAATAGTTGTAAATAAAGTGCACAGTGAAGAGTTAAAACAACCACCAATAGTTGTAAATAAAGTACACAGTGAAGAGTTAGAACAACCACCAACAGTTGTAAATAAAGTGCACAGTGAAGAGTTAAAACAACCACCAATAGTTGTAAATAAAGTGCACAGTGAAGAGTTAAAACAACCACCAATAGTTGTAAATAAAGTACACAGTGAAGAGTTAAAACAACCACCAATAGTTGTAAATAAAGTGTACAGTGAAGAGTTAAAACAACCACCAATAGTTGTAAATAAAGTGCACAGTGAAGAGTTAAAACAACCACCAACAGTTGTAAATAAAGTGCACAGTGAAGAGTTAAAACAACCACCAATAGTTGTAAATAAGTGTACAGTGAAGAGTTAAAACAACCACCAATAGTTGTAAATAAAGTGCACAGTGAAGAGTTAAAACAACCACCAATAGTTGTAAATAAAGTGCACAGTGGAGAGTTAAAACAACCACCAATAGTTGTAAATAAAGTGCACAGTGAAGAGTTAAAACAACCACCAATAGTTGTAAATAAAGTGCACAGTGGAGAGTTAAAACAACCACCAACAGTTGTAAATAAAGTGGAGAGTTAAAACAACCACCAATAGTTGTAAATAAAGTGCACAGTAAAGAGTTAAAACAACCACCAATAGTTGTAGTAAATAAAGTGCACAGTGAAGAGTTAAAACAACCACCAATAGTTGTAAATAAAGTGCATAGTAAGAGTTAAAACAACCACCAATAGTTGTAAATAAAGTGCACAGTGAAGAGTTAATACAACCACCAATAGTTGTAAATAAAGTGCACAGTGAAGAGTTGAAAAAACCACCAATAGTTGTAAATAAAGTGCACAGTGAAGAGTTAAAACAACCACCAATAGTTGTGAATAAAGTGCACAGTGAAGAGTTGAAAAAACCACCAATAGTTGTAAATAAAGTGCACAGTGAAGAGTTAAAACAACCACCAATAGTTGTGAATAAAGTGCACAGTGAAGAGTTAAAACAACCACCAATAGTTGTAAATAAAGAGCACAGTGAAGAGTTGAAACAACCACCAATAGTTGTAAATAAAGTGCACAGTGAATAGTTAAAACAGCCACCAATAGTTGTAAATAAAGTGCACAGTGAAGAGTTGAAACAACCACCAATAGTTGTAAATAAAGTGCACAGTGAAGAGTTGAAACAACCACCAATAGTTGTATATAAAGTGCACAGTGAAGAGTTAAAACAACCACCAATAGTTGAAAATAAAGTACACAGTGAAAAGTTAAAAAAACCACCAACAGTTGTAAATAAAGTGCAAGTGAATAGTTAAAACAACCACCAATAGTTGTAAATAAAGTACACAGTGAAGAGTTGAAACAACCACCAATAGTTGTAAATAAAGTGCACAATGAATAGTTAAAACAACCACCAATAGTTGTAAATAAAGTGCACAGTGAATAGTTAAAACAACCACCAATAGTTGTAAATAAAGTGCACAGTGAAGAGTTGAAACAACCACCAATAGTTGTAAATAAAGTGCACAGTGAAGAGTTAAAACAACCAACAATGGTTGTAAATAAAGTGCACAGTGAAGAGTTATAACAACCACCAATAGTTATAAATAAAGTACACAGTGAAGAGTTAAAACAACCACCAATAGTTGTAAATAAAGTGCACAGTGAAGAGTTAAAACAACCACCAATAGTTGTAAATAAAGTTCACAGTGAAGAGTTAAAACAACCACCAATAGTTGTAAATAAAGTGCACAGTGAAGAGTTAAAACAACTACCAATAGTTGTAAATAAAGTGTACAGTGAAGAGTTAAAACAACCACCAATAGTTGTAAATAAAGTACACAGTGAAGAGTTAAAACAACCACCAATAGTTGTAAATAAAGTGCACAGTGAAGAGTTAAAACAACTACCAATAGTTGTAAATAAAGTGTACAGTGAAGAGTTAAAACAACCACCAATAGTTGTAAATAAAGTGCACAGTGAAGAGTTAAAACAACCACCAATAGTTGTAAATAAAGTGCACAGTGAAGAGTTAAAACAACCACCAATAGTTGTAAATAAAGTGCACAGTGAAGAGTTAAAACAACCACCAATAGTTGTAAATAAAGTGCACAGTGAAGAGTTAAAACAACTACCAATAGTTGTAAATAAAGTGTACAGTGAAGAGTTAAAACAACCACCAATAGTTGTAAATAAAGTGCACAGTGAAGAGTTAAAACAACTACCAATAGTTGTAAATAAAGTGTACAGTGAAGAGTTAAAACAACCACCAATAGTTGTAAATAAAGTGCACAGTGAAGAGTTAAAACAACCACCAATAGTTGTAAATAAAGTGCACAGTGAAGAGTTAAAACAACCACCAATAGTTGTAAATAAAGTGTACAGTGAAGAGTTAAAACAACCACCAATAGTTGTAAATAAAGTGTACAGTGAAGAGTTAAAACAACCACCAATAGTTGTAAATAAACGTGCCCGGATAATTGCCACCCCAATAATTATTATCAGGCCTCTTAACTTAAAAGATAGTGATAAAATATGCATAGCTTTTATAAGATTAATCATTAATTATTTACATTTTAAAATACAAATTTCTTCATTCAACATTTGTTGTTATTTTACAAAATTTATTTTTCCAATTGGTGATATAATAAATTACGTATTGTTTTATTTCCATCTTACACTATATTTCTATTATACAATTTATCAATTAATTTTCCTTTATAAATTAAATATTTCTTCCTTTATCGCCACTATCCTTGGTAAGCAAATATAAATAATTTAATAATTATTAATAATATTAATTTAATAGTATATGGCAAGCTACAGTATTTGAAATCAGTCGCTCAAATTATGTACACATTTTAAATGTTTTAAACTCCTTTTACAGTTTCATAATGAATTTTCAAAATTTTCTTTCCGTTCTATTGACCGGTTATATTCTATGACACCTGTTATTAGTATTTTACTGTGAAAATCTGTTTAATCAACGTCATCAATTATTGACTCTTGATCAATTGTCCGGGTGGCAATTGTCCGAGGGTGGCAATTGTCCTAGTACCGTAAATAAAGTACCCAGTACAATAGCTAATAGTTGCAATAAATCACTCCGTTTTAATCAGTTCATATTATCGATGTGTTCATAATCCTTCTCTCAATCATCGATTAAGTAACTTATTGATCTTCCAAGACAGCAGAAAGAAACACACTAAACAACTCGAAAATAATTAAAGAATTTATTGTAAAGAGTTTATTGCATTATTCCTTTATGTCCCCATTCAAATGATGCATTTTACAAGAATATCATTAAAATTCTAGTTTTCCTTCACTTAAAATATTTTATTGCCGGCCCTAAATGGTTAACTAGTTGTACTCATTTTATTCATATATTATTATTAATTAAATCATTTCGGTGTGGTGCAAATATCCTCCACACTACCACTCACCTCCCTCTCCCACAGCCACATCTGTCACATCTCTACCTTGGTGTGGTGGCGCTAAATGGAGGAGGAAAATGAAGAGCTCTCCACCAGAGGAGTGGATCACTCCACCAGACCTCCACTCTCATCCACTTTGGAGCAAACGGAGCAACTTATTTCAGAGACACCTGATCTAGTCAGCAACTTGAGAGGTACAGACACGTTTATCCTTTCTACCTGTACCCTATCTACCTGTACCCTATCTACATGTATCCTATCTACCTGTATCCTATCTACCTGTATCCTATCTACATGTATCCTATCTACCTGTATCCTATCTACCTGTATCCTATCTACCTGTACCCTATCTACCTGTATCCTATTTAGTATCTACCTGTATCCTATCTACCTGTATCCTATCTACATGTATCCTATCTACATGTATCCTATCTACATGTATCCTATCTACTTGTATCCTATCTACCTGTATCCTTTCTACCTGTATCCTATCTACCTGTACCCTATCTACATGTATCCTATCTACCTGTACCCTATCTACCTGTACCCTATCTACTTGTATCCTATCTACCTGTATCCTATCTACCTGTACCCTATCTACTTGTATCCTATCTACCTGTACCCTATCTACCTGTATCCTATCTACCTGTACCCTATCTACCTGTATCCTATTTAGTATCTACCTGTATCCTATCTACATGTATCCTATCTACCTGTATCCTATCTACCTGTATCCTATCTACCTGTATCCTATCTACCTGTACCCTATCTACTTGTATCCTATCTACCTGTATCCTATCTACATGTATCCTATCTACCTGTATCCTATCTACCTGTACCCTATCTACCTGTATCCTATTTAGTATCTACCTGTATCCTATCTACCTGTATCCTATCTACATGTATCCTATCTACCTGTATCCTATCTACCTGTATCCTATCTACCTGTATCCTATCTACCTGTATCCTATCTACCTGTATCCTATCTACCTGTATCCTATCTACCTGTACCCTATCTACCTGTACCCTATCTACCTGTATCCTATCTACCTGTATCCTATCTACCTGTATCCTATCTACCTGTATCCTATCTACCTGTACCCTATCTACCTGTATCCTATCTACCTGTACCCTATCTACCTGTATCCTATTTAGTATCTACCTGTATCCTATCTACATGTATCCTCTCTACCTGTATCCTATCTACCTGTACCCTATCTACCTGTATCCTATCTACCTGTATCCTATCTACCTGTACCCTATCTACCTGTATCCTATCTACCTGTATCCTATTTAGTATCTACCTGTATCCTATCTACATGTATCCTATCTACCTGTATCCTATCTACCTGTACCCTATCTACCTGTATCCTATTTAGTATCTACCTGTATCCTATCTACCTGTATCCTATTTAGTATCTACCTGTATCCTATCTACCTGTATCCTATTTAGTATCTACCTGTATCCTATATCTACCACAATAGTATCTACCTTTATCCTGGTAGATATATTATACTACCTATCTAATATTTCCATTTAGTTTCTCTAACTTCAATGATAACAATAATGTTAATATATTGTTTATATCATTTTAATGATAATGAAAATATTGGAAAATAAATGTTACAAAGAATAATAACATTTTTCATTATTTTAACCATTTCTACCTTTGATGGCAGCTTTCACAGTGAAGAACATCTCAAAAAGAAGAAAAAAGACTAAATCCACCGATGAGACTAAGGCAATCACGCAGTCATCAGTGGCTAATCTGGTGGAAGATCCACTGTGTGGTGGAAGGGGGGAGAGGGATGGTGGAAGAGAGGAGTGGGGGACGAAAGTGGACTTCCTCCTCTCGGTCATAGGATTCGCTGTGGACTTGGCTAATGTGTGGCGGTTCCCCTACCTTTGCTATAAGAATGGGGGAGGTGAGTGGTACTGTAAAGGGCCGTACACACGCAGGGTTGTTTAATTCTTTCCACCAGACTTTTTTCTAAGCTCCTCCTACTTTTTCCATGAGAATATATGAAAAACTACATAAATGTTATTTATTTTAGTTGGTATCCATGATACCTGCAGGTATCATGGATACCAACTAAAATAAATAATAACTATATCGTTTTTTCTTATATTCTTGTGGAAAAAGTAGGAGGAGCTTAGCAAAAAGTCTGGTGGAAAGACTTAAAAAACACTGCGTGTGTACGGTCCTTCATACTCAGTATAAACAAAGATGTTATACAGCAAACCATCCTAGTAGACCAAGATATTTTTGAAACTGTACTGGAAAAAACCTCGTAATGGACAAAACACTATATTTGTCACCTGACAGTTATTCTAGTGTAAATATTACAATGAGTAGTAAGTATACTGCTATTTTTAAGTTAAAACTCTAATTTGAATTGTATTTGCTTTTTTTCAAGATACAACTTAAGACAGAGTCTGTGTCAGATGTGATGCCAGAGTATGTACTAAAAATATTAATGTGAAGAATTGCAGAAGACTAGATACAGTGAAGCCTATTATAATATCATAGAATGATGATTGAATTGAAAAAATCGTAAATTTATTATAATCGAAAAAATAGAATAACTCCTCGCGCTCAAGAAGGAACAAATACGAGTCAAATTGACTCACGGGCTAAAACCCGAGTCACATTGACTCATACTAACATTTAACTCAAAAACAAAAGTCATATTGACTCCTAATTCAAAGTCAGATTGACTCAGGTAGAGTCAATCAAGAAAAAAGACTCCACTATTGGAGTTTCGCTTCCTGAGTCAAGCGATGTGTCAGGCTGACTCGCAATTTTTCTCAGTCTTCATACTATAGGCAATATATCAAAGTAATCCCCACCACCGCACGGTAACTACATAGTGCACGGCAACTAGTAATTACCCTTCTTTTCGAAAACAATAAGGGTCGGTACTCTCATGTCCTTCTATCCCCTAACTGAATTACAGTATCACCATGGATAGGAATAATGTCTTTTTAATATGAAATACGATGGAGGTAAGAGTCGCTATATTGGCTACTGCGGAATAAGCTTTTGGACTCTTCGGGGTTTTTTTTCTCAGATTTTAACTATTCACCAAAAAAATGTATATAGAAAATTGGTTAAAATAATAATACATTATTGGTAATAATATTCATTGATTTTTATATACAAACCTACTGAAATTTTTGGTGGTGCCATAGAAGATTAAGAACGGTAATAACGAAATGAAATACATTTCTCTTACCTATAGGCTAAGTTCTGAGTTATCGGTCAGTTTCACATTTTCGATCATAAAAAATTATCACTTGTGTAAGTTACGAATTACCGGTCAGTTATACATCTTCGGTCATATAAGAAAAAACAATATAAAATTTTTTATTATTACACAGTGCTATCTATTAATTCTGCAAACCCGGGTTTGCAGAAGTATTAGATAGCACTGTGTAATGATAACAATTTTTAGAGTCTTATTATAAGTCCGAAGATGTAGTACCGATCGATAATTCGTAATTATCACTATTTCCATTTTTATTAAATGAAATATTTTACCAATTAAAAATAACGAGACTAATTATTGACACTTTCTTTTAAAATTTTATTAAATACCAATATTTAAAACCTTTTCATTCCACAATTTCTAACAATTTCACAAGAACTCACCTTTTCTAACAGGTGCTTTTTTGATCCCGTACTGCGTGATGTTGGTACTAGGGGGAATACCTCTCTTCTTCATGGAGTTGTCCCTGGGACAGTACAACAGAATTGGGGCAATATCCTGCTGGGGAAGGCTGGTGCCCCTATTCAAAGGTGAGAAGGAAGGATTGGGGTTAAAGGCAGTGAAAGTGGGGTTTAAATGGGTTATAATCAGGATTATATTGGTTACATTTATCGTTAAATGTATAAAAATTAGGGTTAAATGATTTAATTAATTTAAAGTTCAAATGGGTTATAATGACAGTTCTCTCTCACAGGCATTGGTTACTGCGTTGTCTTCATCGCTTTCTACGTTGACTTTTTCTACAATGTTATATTGGCCTGGAGTTTAAGGTGATGAATTCATTGGAACATTATATACTATTTAGTATTTAAATGTGTCTAATGGTTATAACATATACTGTGGTCTCATTTGCTTTGGTTGCTGTTTCGAAATTATGTGCTTTATATTATGAATTCGAAGCTTTACGAACTAAGAAAAGAGTTATACCTCATTCTTTACGAGCTGTAGCCTAGATACAAACTAAGAAAAGAGTTCTACCTCATTCTTTACGAGCTGTAGCCTAGAAACGAACTAAGAAAAGAGTTATACCTCATTGTTTACGAGCTGTAGTCTAGATACGAACTAAGAAAAGAGTTATACCTCATTCTTTACGAGCTGTAGCTTAGATACGAACTAAGAAAAGAGTTATACCTCAATCTTTACGAGCTGTAGCCTAGAAACGAACTAAGAAAAGAGTTATACCTCATTCTTTACGAGCTGTAGTCTAGATACGAACTAAGAAAAGAGTTATACCTCATTCTTTACGAGCTGTAGCTTAGATACGAACTAAGAAAAGAGTTATACCTCATTCTTTACGAGCTGTAGCCTAGATACGAGTCTTTAAACTGTAAAACAAAGATTACTCACAGAGCCTCATTTTATTAGCGAAATAGTTCGTTACCGAGTTATTAGTAGCATATGTTAAGTTTTCAAAGACATCCACTAGATTATAATGACTGGTTTCTATTGAAGGTATTTGGTTGCTTCTTTCTCATCAAAGTTACCCTGGGCCTCGTGCAACAACACGTGGAACACTGACCTCTGTGTCGAGGTAACTAACATGTTAAATGCAGTACACGCAGTATATTACTCAAACTATCATTACTAGGGTTGTGACAATAGGTTTTTTAAAATCATAGATCCCGAGAATATTATAGACGGAGAGAATTAAAGAGTATTGAATGGTTCTACACCAGCGGTATATAAAATTCGATACCATTTCATTTCGTCTGTGATATTCTTAAGATCTATGATTTATAAAGCATATTGTCACAACCCAAATCATGACCTATGTACGGTAACATCAACTTTCCGAGTACTGTGACGTTTTCTTATTGTATAAAGATTATCTACGTTTTAGGGTAAGATCCAGGTTATCAGACGGTTCCACATTTTCGAACATGTGAGAGAAAAGTATATAATAATTAACATACGTTTTTCTTACATGATCGAAACTGTGGAACTGTTCGATAACTCAGAGCTTACCCTAACTATATTTTTTTTCTAATATCTAGTTGTTGTTGTTGTTTTCAGTTAACGAGCGAATTCAACTCCTCCACTAACTACACGGGCCTGAAATCACCTGCTGAGGAGTACTTCAAGTGAGTAGTGATATATGAGTTATAATAGATCAATTATACCTACAACAATCACTCATCACTAGGGTTGTGACAATATGCATTTAAAACCATAGATCTTAAGAAAATCACAGACGAAATGAAATGGTATCGAATACTATATACCGCTGGTTTAGAACCATTCAATACTCTTTAATTCTCTCCGTCTATAATGTTTTCAGGATCTATGATTTTAAATGCATATTGTCACAACCCTAGTCATCATAAATCTTCAGTCATACAAAAGAAAAAATCATTATTATTAAATTTGTATTGGTATCCATGATACCTGCAGGTATCGTGGATACCGACTACAAAACAATTTAATAATTATTTTTATATCGTTCTTTCTTATATGACCGAAGATGTAGAACTGACCGATAATTCATAACTAACCCTACCTCTACATTTCTTTTATATGCAACATATGTCTTGAGATGTTCCCTCTTCCCCACTTTTCCCCCAGTGATGGATTGTACTTCAATCGCAACATCGGAACACACTTATACCCCCCCCCCTCCTCTCCCCCACACCTCAATTTATTCATATTTTTAGTCCATTTTACGGAAAGTGGTCAGGAGAGTGACTATAATAAAATATATAAGGGATGGGAAAATAAATAAATAGACATTGATTGTATCTTCTGCAGTTATTATCATATCAGTTTATGATTGATAGTTTGTTTTTTATATCAATTAATAATATGCTTGGAAGTTTCAGTTTTTGTTATAGCTCCCATAAGTTTACCTAATTAAAAATATTAATAATAATAACAATTAAAAATATTAATAATTACTCGTAACTTAGTCAATCATTTAAAAATTAAAACTTTCTTCATAATAGTGAGAGGAGATTTTTTTTTAAAATGTGTTAAGTGCAGCAGAACTCCTCTATAATTAAATCCTGTATAGTGAAGTGTCCTGAGTAAAGAAGTAGCCTCTATAGTGAATACTACAGTCTGCCATAAATGGCTATCAGTTTTCTAAAACTAATGGCCATTCATGGCAGACTTGTTCACTATAGAGGCTACTTCTTTACTCAGGCCACTACATTCACTATAGAGGAGTTCTACTGTTATACGCGTGTAGATAGTGGTTTATTGAATATTTGTTTGAATAGTGAATACTGTTCTATTCTTGCACATAGATCACTAATGCCTTTGTGTTTTCTGTTTCCAGTAACGAAGTGCTCCAAGTAGACCAGGTCACAGGGTTTGGTGACTTCGGTCTACTCAAATGGGACCTGAGTCTGTGTCTACTAACAGTCTACATCATCTGCTACTTCTCTGTCTGGAAAGGAATATCCACTTCGGGCAAGGTGAGGATAGGGAGAGAAATTTAGTCCGGATATTCCCTAAATGTCCCAGGAATATCTACTTCTGGCAAGGTGAGGCTAGGGAGAAGCATATAGTCCTGGGATATTCCTTTAATGTCCCAGGAATAAATTCTTCGGACAAGGTGAGTGTAGGGAGAAGGATATAGTCCTGGGATATTCCCTTAATGTCCCAGGAATAAATGTTTCTTGCCTGGGACTCATGGGCTTCATTTACTATCACCTCTTCATTTTCTTCTTAAATTTTGTGTTAGGTAGTCTTCGTAGGCTTCATTTACTATCACCTCTTCATTTTCCTCTTCCATCCGTGAGTGCAGCCACCGGAGCTTGTGACCCTTTTCATCACATTCCTTGGTAAGTGATTGCACTCACTGAGTAGCTTTTCTGCATACACTGACTGGTGGTAGGTGGCTTTATTCATTGAGCCACTTTTCTTTCTGACTGCTTCTTCCAGTTCCTTGTATACATCAAACCTCTACTAAGTTCAATTAATTAAACACATGATTTAATACTTAGTGTTTTCCCTATCCCCAAACCAGGTGGTTTACTTCACAGCCATCTTCCCCTACGTGGTACTAGGCATCCTCTTCATACGGGGCATAACTTTACCAGGGGCAGCGAGTGGAATCAGCTACTACCTCAAACCTGACTTCAACAAAATCATAAAACCACAAGTAAACAAAAAATAAATATGTATCTGAATACAAACTTTAAATAAATAATTGGCATCCATGATACTTGTTTATTTTTTATTTTAATTGGTATCCATGATACCTGTTTATCTTTTATTTTTATTAGTATCCATGATACTTGTTTATATTTTATTTTAATTGGTATCCATGCTACTTGCCTTTTTATTTTTATTGGTATCCATGATACCTGCTTTTTTTAAATTATTATCTACTATTTTCCTCGTGATCGGAAATGTGTCACTGACCGATAACTCGTACTTCACCCTAATGGCTAGGAGGCTTGGCGGGTATTTATCTTTTAATGACATCCTTCCTCCTGGAGGAAACTCTTAAATTAAACCAACGATTGGGTGGAGGGAGGGGAAAAATGAGGGGAATGTTAGAGAGACACTCACAGTACATTGAAAGTGGGTAAAATGTATTAGTCTAGAACTTTATAGCGAAATCTATAATTTTGATGATGTTTAGGTTGTATAAGATTTCAATTCTTTTCGGACGCAACAGTCCAACACTATACATCTTTAGTAACTCTTTTGCATGTTTTTAATTGACATTTGGTAAAGCGTGAACTATAAATATTAAAAAAAACAATTCAAACACCCACTTTCAGAGGACTGTGAGTGTGTCGTTGCAGTACTACTTTCTCAATAAAGTTCACAGTCAGTACGTAGGTACGATCACTTGAACTCATTTGAACTTTGCTACAACAAACTTATGAATTCAATGGGGACTTATAGGGTGAGTTACGAGTTATCGAACAGTTCCATATTTCCGATCACATGAGAAAGTAACGTATATAATTTTACACTAGTTATTTAAATTGGTATCCATGATACCTGCAGGTATTATGGATACCAATTAAAATAAAATAACAATAATAATAATATTGTTTTTTCTTATATGACCGAGATGTGAAACTGACCGATAATTCGTAATTTACCCTATAACAATTAATGTGTTTCCCATCTCCAGGTCTGGTTCGATGCAGCAACACAAATTTTCTTCAGTTTGGGGCCAGGATTTGGAGTACTGTTAGCATTTGCATCCTACAACAAATTCAACAACAACGTGTACAAGTGAGTGAGGAGTACAAGTGAGTGAGGAGTACAAGTGAGTGAGGAGTACAAGTGAGTGAGGAGTACAAGTGAGTGAGGAGTACAAGTGAGTGAGGAGTACAAGTGAGTGAGGAGTACAAGTGAGTGAGAAGTACAAGTGAGTGAGAAGTACAAGTGACTGAGAAGTACAAGTGAGTGAGAAGTACAAGTGAGTGAGAAGTACAAGTGAGTGAGAAGTACAAGTGAGTGAGGAGTACAAGTGAGTGAGGAGTACAAGTAGAGAGACTGTATAACAAGTAGAGAGACTGTATAACAAGTAGAGAGACTGTATAACAAGTAGAGAGACTGTATAACAAGTAGAGAGACTGTATAACAAGTAGAGATACTGTAAAACAAGTAGAGAGACTGTATAACAAGTAGAGAGACTGTATAACAAGTAGAGAGACTGTATAACAAGTAGAGAGACTGTATAACAAGTAGAGAGACTGTATAACAAGTAGAGAGACTGTATAACAAGTAGAGAGACTGTATAACAAGTAGAGAGACTGTATAACAAGTAGAGAGAATGTATAACAAGTAGAGAGACTGTATAACAAGTAGAGAGACTGTATAACAAGTAGAGAGAATGTATAACAAGTAGAGAGAATGTATAACAAGTAGAGAGAATGTATAACAAGTAGAGAGACTGTATAACAATTAGAGAGACTGTATAACAATTAGAGAGACTGTATAACAAGTAGAGAGAATGTATAACAAGTAGAGAGACTGTGTAACAAGTAGAGAGACTGTATAACAAGTAGAGAGACTGTGTAACAAGTAGAGAGACTGTATAACAAGTAGAGAGACTGTATAACAAGTAGAGAGACTGTATAACAAGTAGAGAGACTGTATAACAAGTAGAGAGACTGTATAACAAGTAGAGAGACTGTATAACAAGTAGAGAGACTGTATAACAAGTAGAGAGACTGTGTAACAAGTAGAGAGACTGTATAACAAGTAGAGAGAATGTATAACAAGTAGAGAGAATGTATAACAAGTAGAGAGACTGTATAACAAGTAGAGAGACTGTATAACAAATAGAGAGACTGTATAACAAGTAGAGAGACTGTATAACAAGTAGAGAGACTGTATAACAAGTAGAGAGACTGTATAACAAGTAGAGAGACTGTATAACAAGTAGAGAGAATGTATAACAAGTAGAGAGACTGTATAACAAATAGAGAGACTGTATAACAAGTAGAGAGACTGTATAACAAGTAGAGAGACTGTATAACAAGTAGAGAGACTGTATAACAAGTAGAGAGACTGTATAACAAGTAGAGAGACTGTATAACAAATAGAGAGACTGTATAACAAGTAGAGAGACTGTATAACAAGTAGAGAGACTGTATAACAAGTAGAGAGACTGTATAACAAGTAGAGAGACTGTATAACAAGTAGAGAGACTGTATAACAAGTAGAGAGAATGTATAACAAGTAGAGAGACTGTATAACAAGTAGAGAGACTGTATAACAAGTAGAGAGTGTAATGCTACCTCTCTACTTGTACGTGAAATTGACTTAAAAATCATCATATCTTAGTACCACAAACTTATATGTCTGATAGTACTTAGAATTAACTCGGTCGAAATAATCCCCGGACTATATTTCCCCAGAGGGTTTACCTTTCAATCACTGTTGGGGGTTTAACCAGTCTGTGGCTTTAGACAAAGATACTTTATTTGTAAATTAGTATAACTTTAGTTAATTAAAACAGGAAAATTATTCTGAATATATATTGATTTTTATGTTATTTTAAAAATAATTTCAATTGTACAGAAATGTATTAGTTATTTCCTATTTTATTTTCCATAAGGTTGAATTTCTATTTAATTTTTTTACATGATAGCCTTTAGATCAATTTATATCGTTAACCCGTCAAGTTATACGGGTTTCATAACCCGTATACCGAGTCAAACTATACGGGGATTATAACCCGTATCCCGAGTTTTTCTTTTTGAGGCTTTTTCAAAGTTTTTTCTTTCAGGTATTTTATTTCATCAAGAAATGATAATTATTCCAATTTCTTTTCAGAGATGCCCTAGTGACGTCATGCATCAATTGCTGCACTTCTTTCATTTCCGGGTTCGTAGTTTTCTCCGTTCTGGGTTACATGGCCCAGAAAAAGGGACAGGACATTGACAAAGTTGTCAAAGATGGACCGGGTTTGGTGTTCGAGGTTCGTGGAAATTCTAACCCAATTCGTTAAACTTGAAGGACCAAGTGTAGCTGAAGGACCCCAGCTCAATCTGGGGTCCTTCAACTACACTTGGGTCCTTAAACTACACTTGGGTTAACACTGGGGTCCTTAAACTACACTTGGGTTAACACTGGGGTCCTTAAACTACACTTGGGTTAACACTGGGGTCCTTAAACTACACTTGGGTTAACACTGGGGTCCTTAAACTACACTTGGGTTAACACTGGGGTCCTTAAACTACACTTGGGTTAACACTGGGGTCCTTAAACTACACTTGGGGTATAGTTTGGAAATTTGGGGTCCTTGTCCTTAAAGTATCCTTATTTTTGGTATCCATGATACCTGCAGGTATCATGGATACCAATTAAAATAAAAATTAAATAATTATTATTATATCGTTTTTTCTTACGTGTCCGAAAATGAGGAACTGGCCGATAATTAAGAGCTTACCCTATTAGGTTTTTATTTTATTTATTTTGCAGTATAGTACAAAGTTCCGAGTTATTGGACCGTTCCATATTTTCGATGTATAAGAGAAAAATATAAAATAATAATTTTTTTTATATTTATTCAATGAGTGATTTTAAAAATACAGTAAAGTCCTCTATAGTGAATGTAGAGTCCTGAGTGTGAGAAGTAGCCTCTATAGTGAACAAATTTCTTAAGTCTCCCATAAAAAGTCCATCAGTTTTCTATAACTGATGGACTTTTTATGGGAGACTAAAGTAAGTTTGTTCACTATAGGGAGTAGTTCTCTTACTCTGGACTTTATATTCACTATAGAGGACTTCTACTGTATGCCGTTACTGAAATTAATGAGCGATATAGCTAAATCTTCCACATTTTACACATGTACAAAGGGTTCCTCTTGACAGGTATATTTTCACCTTCGTAGATTGCTGAAGGTTATGTTACATTTCACACCTGTAATTAAGGTGTTTTCTCTTGACAGGTGTATCCCGAGGCTCTAGCCACTATGCCCAGCAGTTCCTTCTTCTCAGTGATCTTTTTCCTCATGCTCCTGACATTGGGGCTAGACTCGTCTGTGAGTGAAAAATATATTCAAAATGAATAATAAATTTGAAGTAATTTTTTTTTTGAAGAAAATTGAAATTTTTTATGAGGTTTTAGTTAGAGAAAAATTAGTTTTTATAAGTTATGGTGGGGCCATAGAAGATTGAGAGGGGAGAAAGTTATGGTGGGGCCATAGAAGTTTAAGAGGGGTACTAATGGTTCGTGTTCGTTTCTCTCATTTCTATTCTTCAGTTCGCGGGATCGGAGGCTGTCATTACCGCACTCAGTGACGAGTTTCCGATAATCGGTCGCAATCGGAAGAAATTCGTGGCGGGACTCTTTTCATTTGACTTTTTGGTGGGGTTGCTCTGTTGTACCCAGGTAAGAAAACTTTCAACCCTTAAACTATAATATATTATAATTTGTAATAAAAAATTTTACAATAAAAAAATTTCACTCTAGAATATTATCTTCCATATTAAATTTTTACAAATTTTTTCTATATTCATTTACCTGTAACTTGAATATTAGTTTTCAATGGAATATACTTCAAATTAAAATAATAATAATTATTATATTATAACAATACAGTTCATTTATTACCTCTACATTTATTCATTCATCAACCTACATGCCTTATTAATAATTCTTTTTATATCTTAGTTAACTAACATTTTCCCCATCAACCAGGGCGGTATTTTCGTGTTCGCACTGCTAGAGAAATACGCTGCGGGTTTCTCTATCCTGACGGCAGTTTTCTGCGAGGCCATCGTCATCGCGAGTATTTACGGTAAATAAATTAAACATTTACAGTAAATAAAGTAAACAGTTCACTGTGCTTGAAACTACCAGACGTATGACATACCATTTACTGCAATAACAATACCACTGGTAGACAGTATACTGTACAATATTCATCCTATCTACCTACCTGTATCTGTGATACCAATCTTTGATTACCTGCGCAGAATGCGGGAAGGTCATATTTTCATCGGCCTTTATTTATTTATTTATCATCTTGTTATTCGCTTAACTGAAAAAGTGTTCAACCAAATTGTCTGAAATTTGATCAAAGGTCAAGGTCATGGTCATTTATAACTCAAAAAGTATTGAACCATATTGCATGAAACTTGGTGGGACGATCAGTCAATATACAGGAACCACTTTCTTAAATTTTGGGAGCGATCGGGTCAAAGATCAAGGTCAAGGCCATTTGTAACTCAATAAATCCAAAATTATTCAACCAAATTGTCTGAAATTTCATGGAACGATTGGTCAATGTCCAGGATCCATTTGGTAGAATTTTGAAAGCGATCCGGTCTAAGGTCAAGATCAAGGTCATTTATAACTCGATAACTCAAAAAGGTATGCGCTCTACCGAGAGCACATAATCTAGTTAAGGTATGTTTTGCATCCAGCGATTGTTGCGATGATAACTCAGCAATAGGAATACATTGAATAAGTGCTCAGTCCTATAGGAATAGCATTGAGTTAGTGCTCAGTCCTATAGGAATAGCATCGAGTTAGTGCTCAGTCCTATAGGAATAGCATTGAGTTAGTGCTCAGAGATAATAGCTGGGCGATGATCGCTCTGCTCAGAGATAATAGCTGGGCGATGATCGCTCTGCTCAGAGATAATAGCTGGGCGATGATCGCTCTGCTCAGAGATAATAGCTGGGCGATGATCGCTCTGCTCAGAGATAATAGCTGGGCGATGATCGCTCTGCTCAGAGATAATAGCTGGGCGATGATCGCTGATCCCAACAATCGCTTCATGCAAAAAATACCTTTAACAATAATATTCTTTTGATATTATATATCAGTATCAATGATCTTCATTTGTTGACAGAAGTGGTAACAATATCCATCAGGTAGGAATAGCATTGCAGAGTGTAGCTACTATACTGTATGTACCTAAAGCTATCAGATTACTATTTATTTATTTACACTGGTACTTAGACTAATTTTCAAATAACACATTCGTCTTTTTAACCACTGTATGTTTCATACTCAGGCATCGACAGACTGTTCTCCAACATCAGGGAGATGATAGGCTTTACACCAGGCTGGTACTGGCGCTTGAGTCTAGGGTACTTTGCACCATTCTTCATTGGGGTGTGTATTAGCGAAAAAGAATTTGTTTCATTTCAGGATAAGAAAGATGGTAAAGTTAACGTTTTGAAATAGTATAAAAAACATTTAAAGTTAAAGCTCTAATTTGTTTCAAACAAGTTTTTAACGTGCTTGTTCTTTTTCAGCTGATCATAGTTTACAGCCTTGCGTTCAACACCCCCTTGTACATCAGTGACCCAGAGCACTACCCTTGGCAGGCTGATCTGTTGGGGTGGTGTCTGGCGTGCTCCTCAGTGATGTTCATACCCGGTCTAGCGGTGTATAACTTCGCCACTGTACGAGGCAGTCCAAAGGAGGTGAGGGGTGTACTTGATTTAGCGGTAGACTACGAGTTGTCGAACGGTGACACATTTTAGATCATGTAAGACTTTTTAACCCTTTATTTTAACTGGTATCCAATAATACCTGTAAGTAGACTCACCACTTCATTCTCCCTGCGCGTATCACAGATACCAGTATCCATGGTACCTATAAGTAGACTCACTACTTCATTCTCCATGCAGGTATCACAGAAACCAGTATCCATGATACCTTCAAGTAGACACACAATCACATGATTCCTGCAAGTATCATGGCTGCCAATTAAAATATCTATAGTTACATTTTTCTCATAGCATCGAAAATGCGGAACCGTTCGATAGCTCGAAACTTACCCTAGTACGTTATATTGACTTTCTTCATTATGATGTATAGGTTAGCTTCATAACAGCTTTCAAATTCTATTGTAAAAAAGTCTCGAATAACAAAGTTATTCGTCTGCGCAAGAAGATACAAATAATATTCCATCATTAGGTTTAAAAGAAGTTTAATGATATTTTTTTATTATTGACTATTTTCTTCTTGTTGCAGAGGCTGAAGAAGCTGTGCACCCCCGGGTGGACCAAAAGTCAGGATCTGGGTGAGCCCAGCACCCGGGCCGTGTTCGTGAACAAGTCGGGACGCCTAGCGTCACCTGATGGGTGTGTGGAGGGGGGGCAGGGGACTGTGGTCCTCTCCACCAGCAATGGGGTGAAGACTGAGACCACCACCCCCGGGGGTAGGGTGGAGGAAGAGACTGATATAGAGGGACAAAGTGTTTAGAAATAAATCTACAAATTATTATTACTAATTTAAAAAAAAATATTATTTAGTTTATGATAGGTATTTGTTCAAGTGGAAATAGAACGAAATGAATAAATTAAAAAAAAATGTCATTCAAATATTTAAAAAAATTCAATTATTACAGTTAGAAATTCGTCATTTTTTAAACAATTTATCAAATTTTGTTTAAATGTTTTATAAAAGAATATTAAATTAAAGATTATCTAATTATAGAATAGCTAAGTATTTTTATATTGGATTCTAATGTCCAACTTGTAGTACTTGTGAACAAGTATAACATAAAGCATTTAAAGAATTAGTACACATTATAATTATGAATAGGGTAAGTTCTGAGTTATCGGTCAGTTACACATTTTCGATCATGTGGGTAAAAGATATATAATAGTTATTATTTAACTTTTATTTCAATAGGTATTCCTGATGTGTATCAATTAGAATAACGAGTTTGATTATTGGCTACCTATATACTTACTTCTTATGGTCGGAGATGTGGAACTAACCGATAATTCAGAATTTATCCTATTTAAGAACTTGAGATTTAGGTGACGTGTAAGAGAATAAGTTTAATGCTTTAGTGATTTACAATTTTAATAAACAATGTATGCAGTTATTGTATCTCGATTTGCTTCTGTAGCACCAGTATTCTCACTTGTAGCACCAGTATTCTCACTTGTTGCACCAGTATTCTCACTTGTAGCACCAGTATTCTCACTTGTAGCACCAGTATTCTCACTTGTAGCACCAGTATTCTCACTTGTAGCACCAGTATTCTCACTTGTTGCACCAGTATTCTCACTTGTTGCACCAGTATTCTCACTTGTAGCACCAGTATTCTCACTTGTAGCACCAGTATTCTCACTTGTAGCACCAGTATTCTCACTTGTAGCACCAGTATTCTCACTTGTTGCACCAGTATTCTCACTTGTAGCACCAGTATTCTCACTTGTAGCACCAGTATTCTCACTTGTTGCACCAGTATTCTCACTTGTTGCACCAGTATTCTCACTTGTCGCACCAGTATTCTCACTTGTTGCACCAGTATTCTCACTTGTAGCACCAGTATTCTCACTTGTAGCACCAGTATTCTCACTTGTAGCACCAGTATTCTCACTTGTTGCACCAGTATTCTCACTTGTTGCACCAGTATTCTCACTTGTAGCACCAGTATTCTCACTTGTAGCACCAGTATTCTCACTTGTAGCACCAGTATTCTCACTTGTAGCACCAGTATTCTCACTTGTAGCACCAGTATTCTCACTTGTTGCACCAGTATTCTCACTTGTAGCACCAGTATTCTCACTTGTAGCACCAGTATTCTCACTTGTTGCACCAGTATTCTCACTTGTTGCACCAGTATTCTCACTTGTAGCACCAGTATTCTCACTTGTAGCACCAGTATTCTCACTTGTAGCACCAGTATTCTCACTTGTAGCACCAGTATTCTCACTTGTTGCACCAGTATTCTCACTTGTAGCACCAGTATTCTCACTTGTAGCACCAGTATTCTCACTTGTAGCACCAGTATTCTCACTTGTTGCACCAGTATTCTCACTTGTTGCACCAGTATTCTCACTTGTAGCACCAGTATTCTCACTTGTAGCACCAGTATTCTCACTTGTTGCACCAGTATTCTCACTTGTAGCACCAGTATTCTCGCTTGTCGCACCAGTATTCTCACTTGTTGCACCAGTATTCTCACTTGTAGCACCAGTATTCTCACTTGTAGCACCAGTATTCTCACTTGTAACACCAGTATTCTCACTTGTTGCACCAGTATTCTCACTTGTAGCACCAGTATTCTCACTTGTAGCACCAGTATTCTCACTTGTAGCACCAGTATTCTCACTTGTAGCACCAGTATTCTCACTTGTAGCACCAGTGTTCTCACTTGTAGCACCAGTATTTGCACTTGTAGCACCAGTATTCTCACTTGTAGCACCAGTATTTGCACTTGTAGTACTATTGCACTTGCAAATTTGTATTAGGTAGCAGTTCTAGTATTTGTAATTGTTGTATCCCTAGTTTCTCTAGAAGTATTGTTAGTCTGTTTATCTATTTGTACTTTAAATACCATTATTACTTGTACTAGTAGTCTAGTACCTATTGTGAACTTGTACTTTTGTATCTTGTCTCCACTTGTATTTCTAGGCAAGTAGGTAGGTACTAAAGAGAGTTTCAGTGTTGATATTCGAACGAATAATAATATTTTCTAACTATTATATCATATTTTAACAATTTTGAATTTAGTTAAACGGAAATAAGTTTTTAATAATATCAATTCCCAAATAATGTTCAACATTGCACACAAAATCATCTTGAAACACAGAAATAAAAATCGCCATCTTGAATCTGTACCAGAAAACCCTCCATTGACTCCCAGTCTGTAGAAACTGTTAAAGTGTTCACAGAGACTTTCTATTTTAATAATCCAAAAAATTAATGTAAACATAGGAATTAATTTCAAAAAGCGATGGCCAGAAAATCATGTAAATATAGTAATTAAATCAGAATAATTCAGTAAAAAGTTAACAGAGTCTATCCAAAATATCTCCCATATTCTGCAGACTGGCATTCTCCTTCATTCTGAATACAGATTCATTTAAAGATGTCAGAAATTCAGAATTGCATCCCCGAATAAAAATGATAACCTTTTTGAATGCATATATTTTCTGGTAAATACAGATTTTAATTTTCTTTATTAGACAGTGTTTTGAAGTTATTGAGATAAAATGATAACCAGTGTACAATTCGTCGCCATTACAATTTTACAGTCAGGTCAATGTTGTGGTGTAAAAGGTCGTGTCTAGTGTTTTTCGGTGTTCGTCTGAGTAAATCCATGTCAAGTAAGGCAAATTAGTAGTTTCTAACTATTAATAAAGTAAGTTTATATAATTAGAAGCACAAAAACATTAGAAATTGGTGTAGGCTAGTTAGGTTGTAGAACTGCGATATTCGAATTTGGTATAAAAAGTAGGTAGGTTGCCTAGTTAAAATTTTAGTATAAAAAAGAACCTAACTAGGTACCTAGGTTGGTTACGACCACCAATTTCATTTTTAAGGCAATTGTAATTTGTAATATATAAAGTTTGACTAAGATATTAGTTATAATTTAATATATTAGCTAAATGTGTTGGTGTATACTGTATTCTAAATATTTTAAAATCCAACTTCTTTTGTTTTCATCTTAACATTTTTTCACTACGGAATGTCTTTCTTGAATGTTTCACTGTACCTATTCGTGTATTTTAAATCTAGGAGGGTAAGTTCCGAGTTATCGAACAGTTCCACATTTTAGGAAAAAAAACTTTAAAAAGTTTAGGTAGGTATTATTTAACTCTCATTTTTTGTCGTATAATGATCGATAAAGTGAAACCATCCGATATCTCGTAACTTACTCTAATAGTAGTGTTTTCAACTAGCTGATTGTAGACCTAGTGTTAGGGACCAGTGAGTCTATATAATCGTACGTCTTCGTCAACTCTATTATTAGTATGTATAGAATTTTCGATGTTAAACGTTGTTGGTTGTAGCCAATAGAATGTTTAGGAACTAAAATATGTTTGGAGACGTCGATGTGTGTGTTTAACGTCGTCATGAACAACGTTTCTAGTTATTATCTGTAGTACTATTGTGTTTGTGATGCACAGCTCTACTAATGTTTCGTTATTGTTGTTTAACACTTTACACATCTTTTCTCGGAGACTGCATGGTACCTATTTCTCATTCATTTTTCACACGTTTGCAATTCTTCAAGTAACTTAGTAACTATGGTAATTACTTCGGTATTCCCATGTTGGTATTTTGGTAATCAATCGGTGTACTAACCAGGGAATGACATTACTGTTTACACTAAGCACGGGAGGTGGCGCTCATGGAGACTAGAATTAGAGTCACCGGTGTACTAACCAAAGTTTTTCACACTATAATATTGTGAGTGTTGGATGGAAACGTACAATACTTTATCAATTTGGCTTCTGTTTATCAATTTACTAGGTAGAGTAAAATTATTGTGTATGTTTATAGAGAATAGTTAGTAGGTAATAATTTTAAATTAAGGCTTGAAACCCCACGGCTAATGTTAAGCTAACTAATAAATCTAATAAATGTGTCAATGTTACACTTAAAATAGTTAATAGATTTAGTAATTGTATATTAGTACATTCATAAGCTTTATGGAAAGTACTGAAGTAAGTGAAGTTTAGCTCTATCAAGTGTATTCACATTTAAAGTAGTCTCCGTGCCAAAATATCTTCTTTGATCTGCTTCATAGAAAACGATGGAGAGTTTTCTTTTCTGATGCGAAGATTGACTAATGAAACACTCTAATGGAATCTTCTTAGTTTTAGATTCCAGCCTTTGTCATGGAAACACATTTTACACTTCTTCGAACTTTACCATTCTGAAAATTATGAAAAGAAACCAATGTTATGAGTTAGCGGACAGATCCACAATGTCGGTCACAGAAGAAAAATGTATTTAAATTGGTATTCAAGATGTATCCATATCTACGGTATCATGGATACAATGATACCTGCGGTGTATCCATACCTGCGGTATCATGGATGCCATGTTACTTGCGGTGTATCCATACCTGCGGTATCATGGATGCCATGTTACTTGCGGTGTATCCATACCTGCGGTATCATGGATGCCATGTTACTTGCGGTGTATCCATACCTGCGGTATCATGGATACAATGATACCTGCGGTGTATCCATACCTGCGGTATCATGGATGCCATGTTACTTGCGGTGTATCCATACCTGCGGTATCATGGATACAGAAAATAATATGTTAAATTTGGATTTTTATAGTTTTTTTCCTCGAATTGTTTATTTTCAAGATGGTAAAGTACGTAAAAGGTGTATTTAGATTTTAAGAAATGGAATGTAGTTATTATACTGTAGATAATTAAGGTACTGGAATTGATAGGGTAAGTTCCGAGTTATCGGACGGTTCCACATTAGTTATTATATGGGATATTTTCTTATATGATCGAAAGTATGTAACAGACCGGTAACTCGGAACTTACCCTTCATCGTTTATCATAAGGTGAATAAATATATTGAATTGTATTCGTATTTTCGTTGTTATTGGGGTTAAAAAATACTTTGAAATAATTTAACATCAATTTTTTCATAATGAATTTATTCATACACTTTGTTAGAAATTTTCTTTATGGTAAGTTACAAATTATCGGTCATTGCTACATCTTCGGTCATTAAGAAAAAACAATATAGAAATTGTTATTATTACACAGTGGTATCTAATACTTCTGCAAACCCGGGTTTGCAGAAGTATTAGATACCACTGTGTAATAATAACAATTTTTATATTGTTTTTTCTTATATGACCGAAGATGTAGCAATGACCGGTAATTCGGAACTTACTCTATATTGGAAATATACCTGATTCGTTCTATTACATTTAAATATATATATATAAAATGTTTATCAATTTTTATTAATTTATTTATTGTATACGAGATATTAATATTTAAACAATTGTAAGTTTACAAATTTGTAAACCTAATTCGTAGGAGTTTAAGACTTAAGTGTAGAGGACTTAAGTGTAGAATACTTAAGTGTTGAAGACTTAAGTGTATATAACCTTAAGTGTAGAGCTAGAAATACTAAACTTATGTTTATTTTCTTCAAAGTCATAGACCGTACTTAATTTTAAGTAGTTAAGTGTACTTAAGTTTAAGTACTTAAGTGTAACTGGAGGCAGTTAGTTTTAAACCTAACCAGCCAGTGTCTTCAGTTACAGAGTAATATTAGTAATGTATTCGTTAATATTAATATATATTATCAAACTAAAAACACCCGCTATTTAAATTTCAAAGCTAAATTTTTTTTATTGGAATTTTAAATTTTGATGGTGAATCATAATTTTAAAATGATTTTTTTCGGAAAAATATATGAATGTAAACATTTTTCTATAAAATTCAAACTGTATAATTATACATAGGCCTATTTTGAAATATATTTTGTGCAGATCCATCTTGATACATTTAAAGAAAAATTAATATTCATTGATTAAAATTCATTTACTCTGATGTATGAATACATTTTAATTTCCATGAATAAATCTACGGGAATTACTTCCAATATTTGACTTACCTCCTATTGGCTAATATTAACTCGAAATATTAGTTGCTATTTACTAACATACCAAATAACAAGGGTAAGTGCCGAATTATTGGACGGTTCCACATTTTCGATCACATAGAAATAAACTAAATAATAATAATGATTTTACTCGTTATTATGTAGTTTATTCTGTATGATCGAAAATGTGGAACTGTCCGATAACTCGACACTTACACTAACAGAAAATTTATCCAATTTATTTATTTTATAAGATAGCTACTGATTTATGTGCCCAATGGAATTTTTTTTCTGATTACCTCTTCTCAGTCAGAAAATTGTAATCAATTTCTATCGGTGATTATAATCGATGATAAAAAGATCATCTCTCTACGACAATAAATGATTAGACCAAAATACAATAGTAATTTATCATTTAAAACACTTTCAGTCTATCGTCTTACGTCGGACATTCCCCACAAGAAATCCTGAGTATAATGTCTTTATTGTGATATTTTACGATAAAATACCATCAATATTTACCGTAATGGACAATAACAGACGATCTGCAGATTGGAATTTTTTAAACTGTTCTCGTACACTATTACTAACATGACTACCGTTGTGTGAAGAGAACAATAGGATACCTAATAGCTTATAGGTATCATGGATACTAATAGGATGCCTAATAGCTTATAGGTATCATGGATACCAATAGGATGCCTAATAGCTTATAGGTATCATGGATACTAATAGGATGCCTAATAGCTTATAGGTATCATGGATACTAATAGGATGCCTAATAGCTTATAGGTATCATGGATACCAATAGGATGCCTAATAGCTTATAGGTATCATGGATACTAATAGGATGCCTAATAGCTTATAGGTATCATGGATACTAATAGGGTGCCTAATAACTTAGAGGTATCATGGATACCAATTAACTTATAGGTATCATGGATACCAATTGGATACCGATTAACTTAGAGGTATCATGGATACCTAATAACTTATAGGTATCATGGATACCAATTTAATAACGAGTTTTTAGCGGAACCTCAGGTCACTCGTAATTCGTAACAACAATCGTAGTGACTTTGAGTTTATTACAGTGAGTGAAGATGAAACTGCAACAGTGTTCGGAAAGTGGGTAAAAAGAGATTGATTTGAGGTAAATATAAATAATAATTACTCGAAAATATAATTTATCTGAAATTTGATTTTAAAACACTTATATAATACTATAAATAAAGGCATACATTTAAAGGTACAATATACATCACTATAGTACCAGACAGTTACTATACATAACTATAGTACCAGACAGTTACTATACATCACTATAGTACCAGACAGTTACTATACATCACTATAGTACCAGACAGTTACTATACATCACTATAGTACCAGACAGTTACTATACATCACTATAGTACCAGACAGTTACTATACATCACTATAGTACCAGACAGTTACTATACATCACTATAGTACCAGACAGTTACTATACATCACTATAGTACCAGACAGTTACTATACATCTCTATAGTACCAGACAGTTACTATACATCACTATAGTACCAGACAGTTACTATACATCACTATAGTACCAGACAGTTACTATACATCACTATAGTACCAGACAGTTACTATACATCACTATAGTACCAGACAGTTACTATACATCACTATAGTACCAGACACTATACTTCTGGTAGGAGGATGAGAGTATATAGTTGGTCAGTATTGCAGCAATTGAGAATATCCTGTGAGTATACCTTATTACTTCCTGCGACTCTGATTTAGTCATTCGGAGACTGATTTAGTCATTCGGGGACTGATTTAGTCATTCGGGGACTGATTTAGTCATTCGGGGACTGATTTAGTCATTCAGGGACTGATTTAGTCATTCGGGGACTGATTTAGTCATTCGGGGACTGATTTAGTCATTCAGGGACTGATTTAGTCATTCGGGGACTGATTTAGTCATTCGGGGACTGATTTAGTCATTCGGGGACTGATTTAGTCATTCAGGGACTGATTTAGTCATTCGGGGACTGATTTAGTCATTCGGGGACTGATTTAGTCATTCGGGGACTGATTTAGTCATTCAGGGACTGATTTAGTCATTCGGGGACTGATTTAGTCATTCGGGGACTGATTTAGTCATTCAGGGACTGATTTAGTCATTCGGGGACTGATTTAGTCATTCGGGGACTGATTTAGTCATTCAGGGACTGATTTAGTCATTCAGGGACTGATTTAGTCATTCAGGGACTGATTTAGTCATTCAGGGACTGATTTAGTCATTTGGGGACTGATTTACTCACTTAGTGACTTATTCGGTAATTTTGTTACTAATTCAGTCATTTAGTGACTAATTCAGTCATTTGATGACTAATTCAGTCATTTGGTGACTAATCCAGTCATTTAATGACTAATTAAGTCATCTAGTGACTAATTCAGTTATTTTATGACTAATTCAGTCACTAAGTCACAACATACACAATTACACATGTTTATTTCTATCAAGGCTATGTGCTCTTCATTAAAGTATGTTAATTCTTATTATACCCTAACTTTAATATTTATTAAATAATATAATTGTGTTCAGATAAATAATGACGTAACTTTATCTGCTGTTTACGGTACTCATTGACTGCCTTATAATAAGGGGCCTTTATCTCCTATGGCTAATAAACATTGTAAAAAAAATATTGCTTTAAGTGCTTGTTAATCAGTAAAAGTATATAAATAAACCGATAGTTTTCCTCGTGCTCTAATTAGTTTGCTTGTACTCTAAACTTAAGTTAGTTTGCTTGTACTGTAAACTTAAGTTAGTTTGCTTGTACTCTAAACTTAAGTTAGTTTGCTTGTACTGTAAACTTAAGTTAGTTTGCTTGTACTCTAAACTTAAGCTAGTTTGTTTGTACTCTAAACTTAAGTTAGTTTGCTTGTACTCTAAACTTAAGTTAGTTTGCTTGTACTCTAAACTTAAGTTAGTTTGCTTGTACTCTAAACTTAAGTTAGTTTGCTTGTAGTACTCTAAACTTAAGTTAGTTTGCTTGTACTCTAAACTTAAGCTAGTTTGTTTGTACTCTAAACTTAAGTTAGTTTGCTTGTACTCTAAACTTAAGTTAGTTTGTTTGTACTCTAAACTTAAGTTAGTTTGCTTGTACTCTAAACTTAAGTTAGTTTTTCTTGTACCGTATATGGTACACTTAACTTAAGTTTATTTCACAAGTCAAAACCATTTAGTGTTCTGAAGTTGTTCAGTGTATTAATTAAGTACAGTTGGAGCTTTGGAAGTACTTACTGTTAAACCTAACCAACATCAGTTATATAATAATATATAGAATAATGTATTTGTTAATATTAATAAATAATTACTTTCGTTCTTTAAATGTCATACTAGCATGTTGCTTAGAAAGTATAGATTGTAGGGTATGTACCGAGTTATCGGGCGGTTCCACATTTTCGTACACAGTACAATTTAATATTATTTAATTCCTTATTTTAGTTGGTATTCACGATACTTGAAGGTATCACGGATACCAATTGGATACCAAATAAATTACAGGTATCATGGACACCAAATAACTTACATGTATCATGGATACCAATTTAAATAACGAGTTTATTAATAATTATTATATATCCTTTTCTTATAAGATCGACAATGTGTAACCGTCCGATGACTGTGCACTTACCCTATCTAACCTACTGAATATTTCAAGGCTATTCTCTTGTTTTCTTAGTTGCTTTATTTGAAGTACAGGAGTGGAATGTTAAGCAGAGAGTAAAGCATGAGTGATGGCATCCCTTCTTTGGGGGAGATGCTTAGGGGATGCTCCGATACAGAGCAAAAAACCGATACTACTTACCGATACTCTTAAAACCAGTAACCGATTCCAGATATCGATACCGATACTCTTAAAACCAGTAACCGATTCCAGATATCGATACCAGTAACCGATATCCTTTAAACCAGTAACTTATTCCAGATATCGATACCAGATACCAGTAACCGATATCTTTTAAACCAGTAACCTGTTCCAGATGTCGATACCGATACTCTTAAAACCAGTAACCTATTCCAGATATCGATACCGATTCTACTTACCGATACTCTTGAAACCAGTAACCGATACTAGATACCGATACCAGATACCGATACTATCAAAGATACCATTAACCGATACCAGATACCGATAATCTTGAATACCAGTAACCGATACTAGATACCGATACCAGTTAGCAGTACTCGATACCAAATACCGATACTATTATTGATACCAATTGACGATACTGATATAATTCCAATTTTTTTCATAATTCATAAAATTGTAGTTTCGATTCACAATGGTTAATAATTTTCAAATATTATGCAGATTGGAAATAATTTTATTTTATTTTATTATTTCTCTTATTTATAATTAATTTTGTATAATATTTTTAACTCATTAACAGATTCTTTGAAAATGATTCACGTTGTGAATCGAAATATTAATTTTTATATATAAATTTCTTAGCCTTCTCCTTTATTTTAAAATTGTACAGAGTTCCTGCAGATTTAACTCAATGTAATACCTTTTTTCATTAATGTGGGGTCCCCTCTCAATCTTCTATGACCCCACCATAACTTTCTCTCTGAGTATATCTATTTAAAAAAAATGGTTTGTTATTAAAATATAAATAATTTTCTATAACATTTTTTTTTCAATTTTTAACATAATTTCATTTTCGAAAAAAATAATATAGGTAAGTTTTAAGTCATCGGACAGTTCGACTCTTTCGATCAAATTAGAAAAGTATAATAATTTTACCCTTTCAACAAGTTATTTTAATTGGTATCTATTATACTTCAGGTATCATGGATACCAATACCTGCAGGTATCGTGGATACCAATACCTGCAGGTATCATGGATACCAATACCTGCAGGTATCATGGATACCAATACCTGCCGGTATCACGGATACCAATATCTGCCGGTATCACGGATAACAATATCTGCCGGTATCACGGATACCAATATCTGCTGGTATCATGGATACCAATATCTGCTGGTATCATGGATACACATTAAAATAGCGAGTAAAAATGTTTTAAATTATATCATTTTCTTATATGATAGAAAATGTGTCCGATGAAGTACGTACATCGTAATGCAAATGCTTCATCATCTTGCGAATAGCATACACTGCATGCTGCAATTACGTACTCCTTCACTGACAGTGCCTGTATCATCTTTCTGTGACAATAAAAAGTTGTGTGACTGTAGCAAGTTCATCCCACGGTAGTTTTCACCAAGAGTTATTATACACAGCTGAAGATGACGTCATACGTAACTGTATCCGCACTATAGGATTTTGTCGGTAATTTTCCACAGTGTCAGATTTGACAGTTAGTTTGTTGCTAGGTACTAACCATTAGAAGAAAGTTATATTCATTATTATTGAATGTAATAATAATAATTACTTTAAAGATACAATCCACTCTATTTTTTATTACTCTATTCATCAGAACTAAGGTTACTGGTTACGAAACTGAGAATCTTGAGATTTTTCTTCTTCCATCCGAATTGAAAGAAACCGTAGGACCCATTGCCAACAAATTAAAAAAAATTGATAGGACATATATTACAAATGGTTAAATATAACGTTACCTAAATACCAATAACCTAAAAAAAACATTATGTACCTAAAACTGTACCTAAAGATAAAGTTCGTCATTTCGACTTGTTCTTCTACTGAATTTTAACTGAAACTTAGAAATGTCGGACAGTGAATGTTGAGTGTGACTATTTCTTATATAATGAATTACGAAGTGACTATTTTATCAATTTCTTTTCTATTAACAGTGATATATTGTATAACCTTAGCTCTACAAATTTAAAGCATTTCTAGAGAAATTTAAATTTAGGTGGAGGGGACCTTTTATGTATTGATTGATTAATTTACCTTTCACTGTGTACTTTATTTACAAGTAGGGTGAGTTTCGAATTATCGGTCAGTACTACATCTTCGGTCATATAAGAAAAAACAATATAGAAATTGCTATTATTACACAGTGCTATCTAATACTTCTGCAAACCCGGGTTTGCAGAAGTATCAGATACCACTGTGTAATAATAACAATTTCTATATTGTTTTTTCTTATATGACCGAAGATGTAGTACTGACCGATAATTCGAAACTTACTCTACCCCACACCTTTTTACTGTGCTAAATGTGTCACAACAAACAGCCGTAGGTTACATTTCCTAATATCAGTGCAAGTTATTTTCTTGGTCTCTATACCTTATTAAAAGTTGTTCTAATCTTTTTAAACTTTAAATGGTTCAAAAGCGTATGAAGAACTAACGCTCGAAAGCACAATTTCAAAATCTAATTTGAACTTTAATTGAATTGCCTAATTATGAAGCCGTTTCGTCTATTATTCCCAGCATCTTATTGTGAGGGGTTATGTACAGCTAACCTGGGAGAAAGTTATGGTGGGCCATAGGAGATTGAGAGAGAAAGTTATGGTGGGGCCATAGGAGATTGAGAGAGATATGACGCGGGTTATCGGATGTTTATATACGTTTTTGATCATGCGGGAAAAAAAAAACATTTATCTTTCATTTCAGTTGGTATCCATGATACAATTGATACCTTTAATTGGTATCCATGATACAATTGATACCTTTAATTGGTATCTATGATACAATTGATACTTTTAATTGGTATCCATGCTATAATTAATTAGTATCAATGATACCTTTAATTGGCAGGTATCATGGATAGAAATTAAAACAATAGTTATGTAATGATTATCATATAAATCTTTTTGTATGATTACTCGGAACTTACCCATCTCAATCTTCTATGACCCCACCATAACTTACCCATCTCAATCTTCTATGACCCCACCATAACTTACCCATCTCAATCTTCTATGACCCCACCATAACTTACCCATCTCAATCTTCTATGACCCCACCATAACTTACCCATCTCAATCTTCTATGACCCCACCATAACTTACCCATCTCAATCTTCTATGACCCCACCATAACTTACCCATCTCAATCTTCTATGGCCCCACCATAACTTTCTCTCTCATTTCAAGGTATATTTATTCATTTATTAATCACTTTCTCATTCATTAATTTCTACTGAAAATTTGTGGGTGAATTCTCACGTACACATGTACGTTACTATAAATGAATGAAATTACGCATTCGTACTCTACTACACACGCACGCACGCACGCATGCCTCACACCCATGAAGGCGTGCTCTGATTGGCTGACTCAGTAGCCAATGGGGTGGCAGATGTAGTTCCGATATGAGGGTAACGATGGGGTCAACCTTTAGTCTACTCATTAAAAACTAACTAATTAGTATATTATTAAAGAGTTTATTACTTCATTTTAAATGTAAATAATAACTGTAACTAGTTAAAAGGTTGTAACAGGTCTAAATAGTCTGGGTATGTATCTAAACGTTCACAGCTTGGCCGCTAGATGTCGCTGTAGGTCTAATAAGGCGTGATATGAGAGGAAAATGAAGAGGGGAATCTTTTCACATGTCCGTCAGTGTGAGGGTCAGTCGAAGGCAGTTTGTCAGTCGTGGTAGAGACTTCAGAAGGGGAGAAGGTGACTTCTAACCTTCTCCTTTACCTTCAGTGCCCACCAAAAGGTGAAGCTAAGCCTTTTTCTGTGGTTCATTGGAAAGATTTTTTTATCGAGACTCTGAAAGGTAGGGTAAGTTACGAGTTATCGAACAGTTCCACATTTTCGATCATATGAGGGAAAAGTATGTAATAATTTAACTTCTATTTTAATTGCTATCCGTGATACCAGAAGGTAAGATGGATACTAAATTAAATAACGAGTTAAACCAGCAGGTATCATGGATACTAAATTAAATAACGAGTTTAACCTGCAGGTATCATGGATTCTAAATTAAATAACGAGTTTAACCTGCAGGTATCATGGATTCTAAATTAAATAACGAGTTAAACCAGCAGGTATCATGGATACTAAATTAAATAACGAGTTTAACCTGCAGGTATCATGGATATCAAGTTAAATAATTATATATTTTCTTATGTGATCGAAAATTGGAAACCGACCGATAACTCGTAAGTTACCCCATTACAAATTAGCTTATTGGGAAGGGTAATTTGCGACTATTTGTTTTATTAATGTGTTGGTGTGTGGTATTTAGCATATGACTGACATTGAGGGTCATATTTGGTATAAAGGTTTCAGTATTTTCTTATTCACGAAGATATTCTTTTTGAAATAGTAAAAAAGATTTATGGTGAAAGTTTTTTATTGTTAGGGTAAGTTACGAATTATCGGTCAGTTCTACATCTTCGGTCATATAAGAAAAAATTATATAAAAATTGTTATTATTACACTGTGCTATTTACTAATTTTTATATTGTTTTTTCTTATATGAACGAAAATGTAGTACTGACCGATAATTCGTAACTTACCTTACTTTTATTCCTTCTTTCTTTGTGATGGTATTTTATTCATAAAAAACACAGAAATGAACTACTTTATTAAATTGATATTCAAATTATTGAGTTTTGTGTATTTCATAAAAAAATAAAATAAATAATGAACTATAATATAAATTTTGAAGTTCATTACTGAAATAGTCTCTTAGAATAAAAGTACACCAACAAACGTATTTCAGTTTCATACATAAAAGTAAATCATTTAATTATCTATAAAATAGTATATTGATTATATTAACACACAGTGTTGGTGAAGTCGTTTGTTTCTGCTATCATCTTCCTTAAAATGTTTTTGTTTTTTGGCACTAATTTTGATACACGTTCATTTAAATTAATTCTTTTGTTTCATTTCTTGGTTCATTTCTATTATTTCGTACCCTACCGCTATGAATTATTAACTAAAAAGTACTTGATTAAATCTCACAGGGAACAATATTATTTATTAAGACTTTCCACCTTTTAGTTTCTGTAAAATTGGGAGAAGGTTATGGTGGGGCCATAGAAGATTAGGTATATCCCCTCTAAATCTCCTATGGCCCCACCATAACTTTCTACATTTACTTTTCCCTCTACCGGTTTTTAAGAAAGTTAACTTTCTGATTTATAATAACTGTTACATAAACCAATTTAAATTATTCTAAATATGCCTTTTTTCCTCCCTTTTAGAAATTTAGGGTATCTTACGTAATTCCGACCGTTACGCAATTCCGTCAATTTGTTGCTTGGCAGTATATAAATATATTGGCAGTTTGGTAGAACGTGTCACAGTAGGTGTTTACTCTAATTGTTGTACCATCTTGATAATGAAACAGTTTTATAACGTAACTGTACGGGAATACGTACCTATACGGGAATACTTACCTGTACGGTAATACGCAATAGTACGGGAAATACGTAACTGTACGGGAATACGTACCTATACGGGAATACTTACCTGTACGGTAATACGCAATAGTACGGGAAATACGTAACTGTACGGGAATACGTGTACAGTAATACGTACCTATACGGGAATACTTACCTGTACGGGAATACGCAATTGTACGGGAAATACGTAACTGTACGGAAATACGTAACTGTACGGGAATACGTAACTGTACGGGAATACGTAACTGTACGGGAATACGTAACTGTACGGGAATACGTAACTGTACGGGAATACGTAACTGTACGGGAATACGTAACTGTACGGTAATACATAACTTACCTTAATATTTGCCGTAACATTTGTTGGTGCAATTCCTGTTGTAACTCAAGCAGTAATGGTTGGAATAAGTACAGCAGTGAGGTGTCAGCTCTGTTGACACTAATCTCCCGCTAATATCCTACAGATAAATTTGCCTATCCTCTCCATGTGAATGCACTAACAGCGGCATAAGGACTACTTTGGTAAATGCTTTATATTTAAGTAGAGTCTACTGCATTTACATCTTCGAGGAAAATGCTTGTAACATGTTTTAATAAAGGGAGTATAACATGTTTTAATAAAGTGATTTTAACACGTTAAATGAAGTGCTTTTAACACGTATTAGTATAGTTTTCTAACACGTTTCAATAAAATGTTTTTAAGACGTATCAATAATATGTTTTAATTATGTTTTTTTACATGTTTAATGAATTGTTTTGCGTGTTTAATACGGTGTTTTTAACACGTATTAATAAAATGTTTTAACATGTTTAATATGGTGTTTTTAACTTGTTTTTAATCATCAATATAAACAATTTATCTGTTTATAGTCAAAAAAGTTAAATAAAGAGATCTGAGAAAAGATCTATTTTTGTTTTTGATATAACAATAATTTTGTGCAAAATCCTAGGGGCAAGAAATGTATTTTGCAGACGGAAATTAAAATAATAAAAAGCTGACGTGGATGTCCAGTAGTGTATTCCGTGAAGGTAGGAATCTTTGCTAAACATCTCTCTTGCTAAAAAAAACATTTTTTGAAAAAAAAAGAATACATAAAAAAAATATTTAAAAAAAATTATGTAACGTCGCAGTACTCGGAAATTTAAAAAATAAATCCTGTTATTTAATTAGTATAATACAAACGCGTGATTTTAAATTATGAAACAGTCTTAAAGTTTGAAGTTTTTTTTATAAAATTTCGATCATATGATAAAAATATATACAAATAACGAGTTGAATATTAATCATTTTACATTTTTTCCTATAGGATTGATAATGTGGAACTATCCAATAACTCGTAACTTACCCTACTTTACAAGTTTTCATTTATTTCCATTGATGTTGTTTTTATTTGCTAAAGATGTAGCCACATTTCAGTTTCAAAATGAGATTCCTGGTAAGTATTCCAGGAATGCGTATTCCTTATATGGAATCATATTCCAATTTAAAAGATCTCCCCTTCTTCCGAATTAAATCTTACAATTTCCTGAGCCTCCTTCCAAATCTTACTATTCTTATTTAAATATATTAAATAGAAAGTAATAGATATCTTCTACATTTCATATACATCTAATTTATATTAATGAAAATACAATTTATTTATTATTAATAAACTTGATGAAGAGCAGATATATGAAATATATTAAATTGTATTATTGAGCTTTTCTGCATCCATGAGCATTGTCACTGACTGGTGGTAGGTGACTTTGTTCATGGAGTAGCTTTTCTGCATCCATGAGCATTGTCACTGACTGGTGGTAGGTGACTTTGTTCATGGAGTAGCTTTACTGCATCCATGAGCATTGTCACTGACTGGTGGTAGATGACTTAGTTCGTGTAGTAGCTTTTATTCTGACTGCTTCTTCCAGTCCCTTGTATTTAACTTCCTTTAGACGTCAGCGATATGGCCTTTGGTTCCAGACGTTAAACCCCTACTAAATAAAGTAATTAATTCTACAGGTCATCAGATAGCTTCGGTTTGAAAAGAGAAATGGTAAAACAATTAAAACTTTTTCCATTCCGTATAATTATTATCCAGTTAGTGAATCACTTGGATTGGATGAGATTTTAATTGGATCGTAATCCACTCCTGCTGATGGGGACACAATTTGAGTTTAGAAGAGACTAAACAGTACGTAAAGCTTATGCAATCACTCGGTATTTCAATTAAGTTATTTAAAATTACATCATTTGGTCATTTATTCATATTATTTATCCCTTTCAATTTGTGTTTTTTGAAAATGTAACCAAAATTGTGTTTCCGAATATGTTTTTGTTGATGTCAGAGAAATCTAAAACTGCATTCTTTAAATTCATAGAATGAAATAAATAAAAACCTACATTTAAGAACATATTTCTCCAACTTCACATTCCATATTCAAATTCTTCAGTAGAATACCTTTAGGCTGCGAAGATCACACAGCAGGACCTTCGAACAAAGGCTCATTCCTTCGGACGGCCGAAAGCCACTAGGGAGAGGGATGGGTTAGTTGCGTACAAATTGGCCCTGTCGGAAGGTACTCTACGCAGCTCTACCTTAAAGGGGAGCAACGCAAGTGATCTACGCACCATCCTACCCAATTTCACCCATTTTATAGCCTAACTTTACCTACGTATATGCCCTACTCTGCAGAAAACTATTTGCTGAATCGTAAGAATGCATTTTTGGGGCCGAAGAGCGTATAAAGCGTACACCGTAGCTCTCATTACATGCGTATGCGATCACGACAGCTCTCCTTTAAGTGTATGGCAAGGAAGTGTGTCCATATAACTGGGTGAACCTTCATACGTACAAAGTATCTTCTGTACCTACACAGGAGAAAGGGATACAGTATCAATGAAAATTCGAATCAATGATACAGCACTGCTCTGTATCAGTGATACAAAACTGTATTGTATCAGTGATACAAAACTGTATTGTATCAGTGATACAAAACTGTATTGTATCAGTGATACAAAACTGTATTGTATCAGTGATACAAAACTGTATTGTATCAGTGATTCACAGAAGTATCGTATCAGTAATACAGAGCTGTTCCGTATCAGTGATACAGAACTGTGCTGTATCAGTGATACAGAGCAGTGTCGTATCACTGATACCAGTCAGATACCAATTTATTCAGTTTTCTATCAAGCCATTCAGAAAGTGTCCTCTTGAGTATCTAAGAATGGCTCTTCAGAACTCAATAGCGATGGTAACTGGTCAATTCTTTGGTTTGTCCCACAGCTGAAATAAGAGCAGCAAATGTAGTCGGTAGGGGAATGCCTCTAGTTTTTAGTACACCACTACAAAGGGCCTGGAACTCCTATTGTCCTTTTTTACTATCGAATGAAGTAGCAACCTTTTGTTCATTGATAGAAGTACCCCATTTTAACACACTATCTATTTTCAGGCAAAGAACTGTAGTAAGTGAGTGCTAATTTGTTTTATTTTCAAATTAGTAGGGCGCCCTGATAGTTTGAAAATAGAATACCTACCACCCCCTCAAGTGACTTATTCCTCTAACTGTTGACAAACATTATGCTGTAAGAGCTGTACTTACTTAATACCAAAGAAAGAGTTTGAGTGTGATGTCGTCGGACGATAGCAAGAAGGCTGATGCCGGAGAAGGTGGAAGCAGCATACCGATGTCTTCTTTCACTACCAAGGAACAGAAGAAAGCTGCAGACCTTCTCATCTGTGAAGAAAGGGGTACTTGGACCAATCATTTTGACTTCATCTTGTCCCTGGTTGGCAACTGTATCGGCATTGGAAATGTGTGGCGGTTCCCCTACCTTTGCTACAAGAATGGAGGAGGTGAGTGATTTTAGCATGATTTTTTAAAATATTTTTCAAATATTAATATTTATTTATCCTAACTTTCAATATTTATATTTTATTCATTACTGGATGATGTGTTAGATTCGGTAATTTAATTATTTTTCTGAGCTAGTAGACTAAAAAATACATTCAAACAAATTATACCATTGAACATGTCTAGTAGGTCTAATATGGGTGTTTGGTAGCAACTAGGCACACTAGGTATGATATCCGACTAGTTATCACTGGCAGGAAGTTGATAGTTTACCGGTAGGATGCACCTCGTTAGCTGTGAGTGATATGGCCAATGTCCTAATACAATCCTTGATGAAGTAATCCACGAATGAACCCGCAACTGATTAGGTAGACCAATTCGATACCTTCGATAGTAATCTAGGGAATATTATTTGTAGGGTTGTTACAATATGCTTTTACTATCAGTAGATCTTAAGAATATCACAGACGAAATGAAATGGTATCGAATACTATATACCGCTGGTGTAGAACCATTCAATACTCTTTAATTCTCTCCGTCTATAATATTCTTTATGATTTATAAAGCATATTGTCACAACTCACAGCTTAATAATTACTTTGCTAATCATGACGAAATAATTCGAAATCAGTTATGTAACCCTTGCCTCATGATTTACAAAGTCAACAGCAGCTGGCGTGTAGTTTAATAAATATGCATTTATGACAATCTATTAGGATTAATAAGTGCTATACTCTTTATAATAGTTAATAAGGGAATATATTAAAGGCTTCCTCTGGCTCTAACCCTTTATAGTTATCGTGACTGTATAGTCATCATTTATAGTTATTGTGACTGTATTTAGTCATCATTTATAGTTATCGTGACTGTATAGTCATCATTTATAGTTATTGTGACTGTATAGTCATCACTTATAGTTATTGTGACTGTATTTAGTCATCATTTATAGTTATTGTGACTGTATTTAGTCATCATTTATAGTTATCGTGACTGTATAGTCATCATTTATAGTTATTGTGACTGTATAGTCATCACTTATAGTTATTGTGACTGTATTTAGTCATCATTTATAGTTATTGTGACTGTATAGTCATCATTTATTTTATTGTGACTGTATAGTCATCACTTATAGTTATTGTGACTGTATTTAGTCATCATTTATAGTTATTGTGACTGTATAGTCATCATTTATAGTTATTGTGACTGTATAGTCATCATTTATAGTTATTGTGACTGTATTTAGTCATCATTTATAGTTATTGTGACTGTATAGTCATCATTTATAGTTATTGTGACTGTATTTAGTCATCATTTATAGTTATTGTGACTGTATTTAGTCATCATTTATAGTTATTGTGACTGTATAGTCATCATTTATAGTTATTGTGACTGTATAGTCATCATTTATAGTTATTGTGACTGTATTTAGTCATCATTTATAGTTATTGTGACTGTATAGTCATCATTTATTTTATTGTGACTGTATAGTCATCACTTATAGTTATTGTGACTGTATTTAGTCATCATTTATAGTTATTGTGACTGTATAGTCATCATTTATAGTTATTGTGACTGTATAGTCATCATTTATAGTTATTGTGACTGTATTTAGTCATCATTTATAGTTATTGTGACTGTATAGTCATCATTTATAGTTATTGTGACTGTATAGTCATCATTTATAGTTATTGTGACTGTATTTAGTCATCATTTATAGTTATTGTGACTGTATAGTCATCATTTATAGTTATTGTGACTGTATTTAGTCATCATTTATAGTTATTGTGACTGTATTTAGTCATCATTTATAGTTATTGTGACTGTATAGTCATCATTTATAGTTATTGTGACTGTATTTAGTCATCATTTATAGTTATTGTGACTGTATAGTCATCATTTATAGTTATTGTGACTGTATAGTCATCATTTATAGTTATTGTGACTGTATTTAGTCATCATTTATAGTTATTGTGACTGTATTTAGTCATCATTTATAGTTATTGTGACTGTATAGTCATCACTTATAGTTATTGTGACTGTATTTAGTCATCATTTATAGTTATTGTGACTGTATAGTCATCATTTATAGTTATTGTGACTGTATAGTCATCATTTATAGTTATTGTGACTGTATTTAGTCATCATTTATAGTTATTGTGACTGTATAGTCATCATTTATAGTTATTGTGACTGTATAGTCATCATTTATAGTTATTGTGACTGTATTTAGTCATCATTTATAGTTATTGTGACTGTATAGTCATCATTTATAGTTATTGTGACTGTATAGTCATCATTTATAGTTATTGTGACTGTATAGTCATCATTTATAGTTATTGTGACTGTATTTAGTCATCATTTATAGTTATTGTGACTGTATAGTCATCACTTATAGTTATTGTGACTGTATTTAGTCATTATTTCACTGTGGGGCCATAGAAGATTAAGAGAGAGTTATGGTGGGGCCATAGAATAGTAAGAGGGGTGC